>BOPN01004838.1:92500-95000 GCA_017312705.2 Penaeus japonicus
TTTCCACTCTCTCTCTCTCTCTCTCTTTTTCTTTTGGGTAATATGTGTTTTTTTGTATCATTTCGGTGGTGATTTCAATTGTTGTAGATTCTAAGCGGAAAGATTATTTGCCCGCTTTCGGATTAAGTGCTTCGAATATTCTTGACAGTCGCGTCGAAGGTTATATGAGACCATATGTAATTAGGAAATACCGTTTGTTGATTTTCTCTCTCTCTCTCTCTCTCTCTCTCTCTCTCTCTCTCTCTCTCTCTCTCTCTCTCTCTCTCTCTCTCTCTCTCTCTCTCTCTCTCTCTCTCTCTCTCTCCCCCCCATTTATATCTCACTTTCTTTCTCTTTCTCTTTCTTTATCTCTCCCCCTCTTTCTGTTATCTCTCTCTCTCTCTCTCCTCACGTACAGTACACATATATCTATGTATATGATAGAATGGGAAAAGTAATACCTTGAAGGACCGTGTTGCACACCCAGGCCACGCAAAACACCACAGGTTGCAGAAAGATTGCAAGCGGAACTAGGTGAAGGACGGAAGGAACAACGTGCAGAAACAAATGACAAAAAACAAACAAAAAAAAACATGCATAAAGGATAAACAAAGGTGTCCTTGCTCGACACTGCATGACGTTCCTTGCATGACGCCCTTTGATCGAGACTCGTGATGGAAAAGAGGGAATGTATGCATGGATTTTTTTCGTGGCGATTTTAGGAAGAATTTGTATATATATATTTGTTTTTTCGTTTATCTTTTGTTTAGCTGTTGATTGCGTCTTTATTTCTTTGTTTTCTTTTTATTTGTCCATTTCGGATTCTCTCGATGTGCAGAAAGTCATGATAAAGATGATAATGATTATGATAGTATTGCCAGTGTTACAATTGCTGATATTAATATTGATGTCTTTATTAATATTGATATTAGTGTTCGTATTGATGTCAATAAGTATAACGACGATTGTGTTATTTAGAACGACAATAACAGTAATCAATGGTTTGATCATGGTTTTAGTAAAAGAGAAAAAAAGAAACTTTTTGATAACGACGGTGTTGAGAATAATGATTGTGAGAAAAAAAAAAGAAACTCTGATAACGACGGTGTTGAGAATAATGATTGTGAGAAGAAAAGGAGGAAAATGAGATGGAAAAAAATGAAACAAATATTGGAGATAATTATTGTAAATAGTGATGAGGGTGATGCTGCTATCACCATCATTATAATCATTGAAGTTATGATTGTGTTCGCGAATTCATAATCATTAGTCCAGTGACTTGAATAATAAAAGTAATAATATTATCCCTTTTCTTTAACTTAATTCTCTCAGTATTTACGTGAAAACATCTCCCTTGGAGCTTATTCATCAGGTGCACTCTGTGTTAATGAGTGAATGTCAGTCGTGTGTGCTGACGGGAGGTCGTCAGGACGGAGCTGTGAGGTCGTCACAAATATGGAGGCTGACGTCCACCTCTTCTCTCCTCTTCTGTTCATTTCCCTTCCTTTCCCTTTCTTTCAATTTCTTTTCATTTTCTATCCCTTCCCTATCTTCCAACTTCTCATCTTTTCTCTCTTCTTTTCTCTTTTCTTTCCGCCCATTCCCTTTTATTCCTTCATCTCGTCCGCTATTCTTCTTCCCTTTCTTTCACTTCCCTCCTCTTACCCTCCCTTCTCTTCCCGTTCCTTCACTTTTATTCCATCCTCTCCTTTTACCCTACCTCATCCCTCCCCCTCTTCACCCCTCCCCTCCCCTCCTCATCCCTTCCCTTCCCATTCTTCCATCGTCTCTTACCTTCCCTCATCCCTTTCCATCCCTCCTCTCCTCTCCTCTTCCCTTCCCCTCCCTTTCTTGAATCTTCCCCTCCCCAGCCCTTCTATTTTTTCCTTTCTCCTCTGTTATCCTCCCTTGTCCCTCCCCTCCTCTTTATTCTTTCATCCATATCTTTATTTTTACTTCCATCTATCCCTCTCTTCTCATCTTTATTTCTCTCACTTCTCCTCCCTTTCCCTTTAACCCCTCCCCTCCCTCTCCTTCCTTTCCTCCCTATATCTATATTTCTCTTCTTTCCTTTCCTCCTCTTCCCTTTTGCTCTCTTTCCCTTCCTTGCTTCCCCTTCCTCACTTTCTCTCCCTCCCTTTTCCTCATAATTCCTCCCTTTTCCTCCCTTATCCTCCCTTCCCTCCCTCTCTTTTCCTTCCCCAACCTCCATCCCTTTCCTTTCATTTCCCTCCCTCCCTCCCTTTCTCTCTCTCCCTTTTCCTTACCCTTGCACTGCCACCTTGCTTGCTCGTGACCGCCATGCAGGGTGAATGACAAAGTGTCATGCCACGGACACCTCGCTCGCAGGATAGGCACATGCATACCTGTCGTCCCAGTAATCAAGTGTGCTTTGTGTCGCGAAGGTGCGTTCGAAGTGTCAAGCGAAACGTACGTCTTGTCACACGTCAGTAAGACGTTACCGGCTCAGACGTTTTTTGTTTTTTTTTTCTTTCTTTCTTTTTTTAATCTGTTTAGATCT
>BOPN01004838.1:102500-112768 GCA_017312705.2 Penaeus japonicus
AAGAAGAAGAAGAAGAGGACGAAGATGAGAAATAATAAGAATTGGAAGACGAAGAAAAAGAAGAAGAAGAAGGAAGCGAAGAAGAAAAAGAAGAAGAAGAAGAAGGCGAAGAAGAAGAAGACGAGAAAAAGAAAAAGAAGAAGAAGAAGAAGAAGAAGGCGAAGAAGAAGAAAAAGAAGAAGAAGAATGAGGAGGCGGCGGAGACGATGGCTCGTGAGAAGCGCCTCCAAGGAGATGCAGCATCTACTGAGACGGGAGACAAACACGCTCCGAGGGCCTGACACCCCTCCATCACAGGGTGGAACCGGGAGCTGATATTAATGAGAACTCCTCCTACTCCGGCTTTCTTTTTTTTCCGGGTCCGTGTAGGATGGTCTGTTGGTGTGTCTGTGTCTTCTTCTTCTTCTTCTTCGCCTTCTTCTTCTTCGCCTTCTTCTTCTTCTTCTTCTTCTTCTTCTTCTCCTTCTTCTTTTTTTTTGAGGGTGTCTGTCTCTGTGTGTTTGTTTGTTTTTCTGGTAGATTTTGTTTGAGTTTAGGGTATGTCTGTCTGTTTGTCTGTGTTTTGGAGGTTTTGTCTATTTCTTGGGACGTGTCTGTATTCTGTAGATTTTGTCTGCTTTTCAGGGTTTGTCTGTATTTTGTATTTTGTCTTTTTGTGTGTTTCTGTCTTTCTCGTTATTGTTTTTGTAACTTCTTTTGAATCAAAATCAATCTTGTTTCTCTCTCTTTCTCTTTCTCTTTCTCTCTATCTCTCTCCCTCTCCCTCCCTCTCCCTCCCAGTCTCACCCTCTCTTCCTCCATCCTATCCCCCTCCCTCCCTCCCTCCCTCTCTCTCACCTTCCCTCCCTCTCCCCCTCCTATCCCTCCCCCTCCCCCCAAAAACCCCCCTCCCCCCCGCTATCTCCTTCGCAGGTTGTATAGCCTCTCAAGGTTTCTATGAAATACCGTTCTCGATGTAATTATGCCGCGCTTTCTAAGAGGACGCGCAAAAATAATGGACTAGTCACAGGGCCTCCTCCGTCCCTTGCGTCCCTCTCGACCACGGAAATAAAATATTGATCGCAACGAGGCCGAAATGTGGAGGGGTATTGTAGGGGTTAGTGCGGAAGGCAGAGAGGGAGAGGGATGGTGTGTGGGTGTGGGAGGGAGAGGGAGAAGGGGATGGAGTGTGGGAGTGGATGTGGGAGTGGGTACAGGATGGAGAGTGAGTGTGGAAGAGGAAGTGTGTGTGGGTGTGGGAGAGGGAGAGGGAGTGGGTGTGGTAGAGAGAAGGAGAGAGAGAGAGAAGGAGAGAGATAGAAGGAAAGAGAGAGAGAGAGAGAAGGAGGAAAAGAGAGAGAAGGAGGAAAAGAGAGAGAAGGAGGGAAAGAGATAGAAGGAGGAAAAGAGAGAGAAGGAGGGAAAGAAAAAGAAGGAGAGAAAGAGAAAGAAGGAGGGATGGAGAAAGAGAGAAGGATGGAGAGAGAGAGAGAGAGAGAGAGAGAGAGAGAGAGAGAGAGTGAGAGAGAGAAAAAAAAGAGAATGAGAAAGAGAGAGAGAGAGGGGCGAAGAAGAGGGACAATGAACGGAAATGAAAAATTAAAGAGAAAGAAAACAAACATATCGTTGCAACCTCGGGTGGGAAGTTGAGTTAGTTATTGCCTTTAAAAAGACGCGAGAACAATGCTCTCAGGTGCCAAGTGCCATATGAAGTGCATAGTGTGGGTAGGTAGGGGGGGAGGGGGAAGTAGACACAGGGGGAGGGAGGAAGTGTAGGGGAAGGGGAGAAGGCGAAGGGAGGGAGGGGGAGGAGACGAATAAAGATAGTGATATAGAATCTTGATTCCCTGATGATCCATCCATCCATCCCTCTCTCAACTGCTGACTAATAATAACCGTAACATGTATACTTCGAATAAATACGTATATGTTCGTTCTACAAAACACATGTATTTCGTTCATTCGTTCATTCGTGCGCGTGAAGTTTCTAAGCCGTTCCTAATACGATCCGAACGACACACTCGACAGGGGGATCCGATACTTCATTGTGTCACGTTAAGAGTTTGGATTCCACTTACCATAGACCCCCCGAGTTGCGAGGCGCTGATTGGTCCGCGGGTGGCTCAGTGGGCGGGGCTTCATTGACACCCATTCACACACACACACACACACACACACACACACACACACACACACACACACACACACACACACACACAAACACACTTGACCTGCTTTCAGTGTGTGACGAAGCTACCACGGGGCGCTATATGAGTCTTTTTTTCTACTTTAGATATTCTGTCATTTTGAAGTTGATTTTTTTAGGTCGGGGAAATTGAAAATCATGCAATATACCTTGCAATTTTTAAGGGGGAAAGAAATCATTTCTTGTAGTAATATCATGAACTCATGGAATATTTACTTTTTCTATCTTACGCTTGCCTGTTATCAAAACTTCACAAAGGACAACATTAAAGTCATTCCCATGGGCCGGAAGAAGGCGAAGAAATCACCGAGATGCAATTAATATGTAATTAACATCAAGAAGTTATAATAAGGGCGAGGAAAACGAGCGTACAGCCTCGTGCATGATGCCAAGGTGCACTGATTGGAAGTTGAGGCGCCATCTTGACAGGTGCGTTCGCTGTCATGCTGCCTGTCTGTCTTCTTTTTTTGTGGGATACTTTCTCTTTTTTCTCTTTCTCTTTATCTCGCGTTTGATTTATCTCTTGTTTTTTTTATCTCTCTCGATTTTTTTCTCTCTCTTTCGTTCTCGCTCTCTCTATCTATCTCTCTCTCTCTCTCTTTCTCTCTCTCTCTCTCTCTCTCTTTCTCTCTTTCTCTCTCTTTCTCTCTCTCTCTTTTTCTCTCTCTCTCTCCTTCTCTCTCCTTCTCTCTCTCTCTCTCTCTCTCTCTCTCTCTCTCTCTCTCTCTCTCTCTCTCTCTCTCTCTCTCTCTCTCCTTCTCTCTCTCCTCTCTCTCTCTCTCTCTCTCTCTCTTTCTCTCTCTTTCTTTGCTTTCTTTTACGGAGATTGAGACTTATAGTACTATATGTGAACTGCAGTGATGGTTGTTTTTATGTGTGCGTTGTGTGTGTATTTTCTTGATTATGTATATGTATTTTGTCTGTTTAATGATTAAACGAAGATAATGAACGAACGGGAGAAGGGAAGGGGAGGAGAAAAAAAAGAGAAAGAGAGAGAGATAGACAGACATAGACACAGAAACAAACATAGAGCAACAGAGAGAAAGAGCGAGAGAGAGAGAGAGAGAGAGAGAGAGAGAGAGAGAGAGAGAGAGAGAGACAGAGAGAGACAGAGACAGAGACAGAGAGAAAAATACAGACAGACAAAACAACTCCAGTATGTACGTACACGCTTCGTGTCGATGCGCAAGGACACCGAGAAAAAAGAAAGACGAAGGCAGCAAAGCGTACCATCCCTGGAATTCGGATAATCCTTCCCTCTGATAGGTTCAAGAATCTCTGAGATGCGGCCTTTCGTATCTATCACTATGATAACAACGAACATTAACTTACTGTCGACTCGCCCGACCTAGAGGAATGTAACCTAAATAGCGCGACGGGGATACAACACACTCGGGGGGGGGGGTCTCCAGGCGCTCTCCCGGAACAAGTGAGCGGCGCGTTGCGAAATGGGGGGTGGGGGATGAGGGGAGGGAGAGGGAGAGGGTAAAGGGGGAAAAGGGGGGGGGAGGGAGAGGGGAAAAGGGGGGGGGGGCGAGGGATAGGGGAAAGGGGGTAAAGTGGAGCGCGAGGGAGGGAAAAAAGGGGGGATTAAGGGAGAAGAAGGAAGGAAGATGGGGAAGGAGAGAGAGAAAGAGAGAGAGAGAGAGAGAGAGAGAAGCAAAGAACAATAGAGAAAGAGGAAAGAGGATAGTCAAGAGGTGAGAAAAAGATAAAAAACTAAAGGACAAACCCGAAGACAACCATGCAAAAATAGCTCAGAAAAAAAACAAAAAAACAGGAGTGACTACGGCTATAAAGTGTTTATCGCACCACATATATTTCTCCCGCGTGGAAGATGATAGGAGAAGCTCTTTATACACGCGTTTTACTGAGCGTTTTAAGAAGGACAAGACTATAGAGGTGTAGGAGTTGAGTGTTCGAAACAGGTGGTGGAGAGTCTGAACCCGTGCCAGATCGCTGTTCGTCTAGCTATCGTAAATTTGATGGAAGTGGGGGAAAAAAAACAAAAACAAAATATTCCTGCGCGCAAAACGAAAGCTCTTCTCTCTCGACTTGAGCGCGGAATATTGACCTGAATACGATTTATTAAAGGTTAGAGAAAAAACAAAATTGAAGCTAAAAAGAAAGCTTTGCGCCGAATAATTGCGATAGGCCTGTAGTGTCCGGCGTGATGACGTCACAGTGGCGGCGGCGGCAGAGGCGACCACTTCTGTCCTCGAAGAATTAGTCTGTAAGTCCTTGCTTAAGCCGTCCTCTTTCCCCTCTCTATTTTTTTTTTCTTGTTTTCCTTATTTTCTCTTGTTTGTCTATTTCTCTGTAGTCTCTTCTTTTTTTCTGTATTTTACTCCGTTTTTCTTTTTTTTCCCCCTTCTTTTCCCTCAATTTAATTTTCTCTTTCTCTTTCTCTTTCTCTCTCTTCCCATCCCCTCCCCTCCCCTCCTCTCCCTCACTCCCGAATTTCTCTCATTCTGACGAAAGATTATATAGGGATGAAAGGAGGGAGAAGGGAGAGGGGGGAGGGGCGGGATTTCTCGGCACCCCTCCCCCCTCTCCCCTACCTTATCGGGGCGAGTTTATAAAATAATGGCTGGCGGGCATGAAATAAATATAAGGATGGCATGTAGGAGTAGGGATAGAGGGGGGAAGGGGAAGGGGAGGGGGAGAGTGGGGGGAGGGGAGGATGGGGGAAAAGAGGGAGAGGGGGAGGGTGGGGGAAAGGGCGAGGGTAAGGGAAGAAGGGGAAGGGGAGGGTAGGGGGAGAGAAGAAGAAGGGTTAGGGGAGAAGAGGAGGAGGAGGGTAGGGGAGAGAGAAAGGGGAGGGTAGGGGGAGAAGGGGAGGGTAGGAAGTGAGGATAGGAAGTGTAGAAGCTTGGAAAGAGAAGGGGAGAAGGATTGCAAGGTGACGGGTAAAGGATAAAAGCGAGAAGAGGGGGGGGGGATAGGAAGGTCCACGCTTTCTTCGCTTTGTTCTTAGAAGAAAGTGAGAGAGAGAGAGAGAGAAAAGAGGGGAAAGTAAAGAGAAAAAAAAGAGTAAGAGGCAGTAACAGAGAGAAGAGGGGAAAGTAAAAGGAGTAAGAGGAAGTGACCGTAAGAAAAAGAATTAGAGAGAGAAAGAAAAAAAAGAAAGTAAGTAAGTAAAAGAATGAGTACGATAGAAATATCAAGTGAAATTACCTAAAGTCATTCGAAAATAAAAATCACAAAATCGAACTCGGATTGCAACGTCCACGGAAAAAAATGTTGCGAAATTGCCTTTAACCGGCAGCTCTCTCTCTCTCTCTCTCTCTCTCTCTCTCTCTCTCTCTCTCTCTCTCTCTCTCTCTCTCTCTCTCTCTCTCTCTCTCTCTCTCTCTCTCTCTCTCTCTCTCTCTCTCTCTCTCTCATTCTGTCTGTCTCTCCCTCTCACCCTCTTTCTTTCTCTCACTTCTCTCTCTCTTCCTCTTCCTCTTCCCCTTCCCCTTTCCCCCCCCCCCCCACACACACACACACAGTACACCCTCAATTATCACAAAACATCTTCGCTCTCTATAATCCCCCATGTTTTATAACTCCCATAAACAGTAAATCACACACACACACACACACAAACACACACACACACACACACACACACACACACAGAGAGAGAGAGAGAGAGAGAGAGAGAGAGAGAGAGAGAGAGAGAGAGAGAGAGAGAGAGAGAGAGAGAGAGAGAGAGAGAGAGAGAGAGAGCGAGAGGGAGAGAGAGAGAGAGAGAGAGAGAGAGAGAGAGAGAGAGAGAGAGAGAGAGAGAGAGAGAGAGAGAGTGAGAGAGAGAGAGAGAGAGAGAGGAGAGGGTTTATAAACTGTGGGACCTTTATAGAAGTTGTTTGTAACGTGTGTTGTGGAGTCTTGCATCTGTAGCATAAACGGGCTACAGAGACATCGAAACATTCTTGTTGAATTTCCTGTGGAGGTCGCCATGTTTGTTTACTTTATTTGAGTTGAGGTCGATTTCGCTTTTTTCTGTTTTTATATTCATATATTTTTTTTCTTGTATCAAAAACGATAGTCCATTTAGCTTTACTTATAAGAAGAAGTACTAGCTGACTTTATTCTGCGGACATTTTATTCACTGTATTTACGCCCACTTAAATACTTACAATCTGCTCTCCGCCCACTTCAATACTTACAATCTGCTCTCCGTCCACTTCAACACTTACAATCTGCTCTCCGCCCACTTTAATACTTACAAACTGCTCTCCGCCCACTTCAACACTTACAATCTCCTCTACGCCCACTTTAATTACTTACAATCTGCTCTCCGCCCACTTCAACACTTGCACTTTTTCCTCCGACCACCGGGCTTTCGACTCAGAGCAGATTCGACCAGATATCGACAGTAGGACCAAAGGACATTTATAACAACGTGAGCAAAGTCACTGGAGATTTACGGCCGAAAAATATGCGGGGAAAAAAAAGGATGGAAGTAAATGAGAAATGTGTGGGTGTTTTTTTTTCTCTTTCTCTCTCTCTCTCTCTCTCTCTCTCTCTCTCTCTCTCTCTCCCTCCCTCTCTCTCTCTCTCTCTCTCTCTCTCTCTCTCTTTCTCTTTCTCTTTCTCTTTCTCTTTCTCTCTCTTTCCTCCCCCCCTTCCCTTTCCCTACCTCCAGATCGAGGGGAAGGAGGGATGGGGTGGCAGGTCCCTATGTACTCTTTCCCTTCTGTTGTACCGCCATCACCTCTTCTTTTTTCTCCTCCTCCTCCTCCCCTTCCTTCTCCTCCTATTCCACTCCACTCTCTTCCCCAACTCCTGCCTTCCAACTACCCTTCCCCCTTCACCCATACCCCCCCTTCCGCTCTTTTCTTCCCCTCCCCCCCTCCCCCGCTCCTTCCTCCTTCCTTCCCTCCTCCCCCCTACTCCTTCCTTCCCCATACTCCTTCCTTCCCCCTCCCCCTACTCCTTCCTTCCCTCCTCCCCCCCCTCCCCTACTCCTCCCTTCCCCTTCCCCCTTCCCTCCTACTCCTTCCTTCCCCTCTCCCCCTTGCCTCCCCCCCTACTCCTTCCTTCCCTCCCCTCTCCCCCTGCTCCTCCTCCTTCCTTCCCTCCTCCCCCCCTCCCCCCTACTCCTTCCTTCCCCCTCCTCCTTCCTTCTCCCCTCCCCCCGCTCCTTCCTTCTCCCCTCCCCCTACGTCTCCCCCCGCTCCATCCTTCCCCTCTTCCCCCTGCATCTCCCCCTTTCCCCCTGCCCCCCTCCCCCCTGCATCTCCCCCCTCGTCCCCGCTAGCCTCAGAGGAGCACGACATTGTCTTGGCCACAATGGAGACACTGCCAAAAAATGCACCTGTTGCCTCTGCTTGTCCGGTTTTACTTGCCTTATTATTATCTCTCTTCGTCGTTGGTGTCTTATCCTTGCTTTTGCTCTTGTGGTGATGCAACGGGCGGGCTTCTGCGTTTGTTATTGTCATGTTATGTATCGTTATCGCATTGTTGTGGTTTGATTTTATATGTAGATAGTCTTTTCTTGGTCTTATTTTCGTAAAGGTTTCGTCCACAAAGTCTTTTTTTGGTTTCATTTCTGAGTTAATTAATTCGTCGTAACTGTAAACATCAACTTCTCATGTAGACATTGCTTTTAACTTCACTCAAGCATCACCCATATCATCACCTTAAAAAAAACATCTTTAAATATATTAAAAACGTATATATACACCATCCATATATTCCCTCAGTCATCTGTATGTGCCTCCTGCGCACCGCACCCTCTTGCCACTCGATGACATTTCGGTTTTCAAAAGAAGAAAAAAAAAAAAAAAAAAAAAAAGAGAGAGTGAAAAAAGAAAAATCAAAGGAGCCAGATGCCCACTACGCTTAGCTCATTATTAGCAATGATGCCTCCCAAGAGAGCTGCCGAGGGTTGGGGGAAGGGGGAGGAGGGGGTTGGGAGACGGGCTGTTGATGACGTCATAGTGCGTGGTGTCTCTCGGGGTCGGCAATGCGAGGTTTCGTGGCTGGTCTCTTGAGGTCTTCAGAGGCAGAGGGAGGCTGTGGGAGTTGCTCTTCGGCGCTGGAGGATTTTTGCTTTCTCTTGTTGTTTGCTTGTTTGAGGGAGGTGGTTTTTGGGTTGTTTGGGTTGTTAGGGAGGTGGTGTTTGGGTTGTTAGGGAGGTGGTGTTTGGGTTGTTAGGGAGGTGTTGTTTGGGTTGCTAGGATGGTGGTTTTTCGGGTTGTTAGGGTGGAGTTTGGGTTGTTAGGGGGGGGGGGCTGGTGTTTGGGTTGTTAGGGAGGTGTTGTTTGGGTTGTTAGGGTGGTGGTTTTGGGGGTTGTTAAGGTGTCTGGGTTCTAATGGTAGTTTAAGGGAGATGTTTAGGGTGTTTGCTTTTGTTCTTTGTGTTGGTTGTTTGGATATGTGTGTTCTTGTTGTTTGTTTTGAAAGTTTGAGTGCGTCCTTTTTGTCCTTAAAAAATTGTCTCCTCTTTTCTTGTCACCCACCTTTTCTTCCCAACCTCCTTCTCTACCTCCTTTTGCTTTTCCATCATTCTTCCTATCCCCCCTCCTCTTCGTCGTCGTCTTCCCCAATCCCCCCTACCTACCCCCCTCCCCTGTCTCCTCCGCCCCCCCTCCTCCCTCTTTTTCCTCCTGTTTCCCTTTTCCTTCTGTTCCTCATATTCCTCCTTTTTCCTCCGCTCCCTCTTCCTCCTCCCCCCCCCTATTCTACCTCCTCTTCCCCCCCTCTTATTCTACCTCTTTTTCCTCCTCCTTCTCTCTATCATTCATCATCTTTCTCCTCCAAAGCTTTTCTTTCTTACAGCACTATTTTGAAATATATACTAATTTTGTTTTTATTTTCCTTCTCTTTCCAGGTAAGCCATGGGAAACTACAGAGTACATGATGATAGGTAAGATAAAGGGAAAACTCGACCTGAGAAATAAATATCATGAAAAAATTATGGAAATTCATGAGCTTTCACTTTTTTCACTTTTTTTTCACTTATTTTTATATCTTCTAAGTCTCCTTCTTCGTCAGTTTCTCACCTTCTGTTGATTTAGTTTTGATCTTAACTTTTTTCATCCTTGTTATCAGGTGGAGTTTTCTTGTTATTATTTCTTAGTATTAGTTCTTGTTGTTATGCTTGTTATCATGACCATCATTATCATTGTTAGAATGACTATTGCTTTATTATTGTTATTACTATTATTGTAGTTATTTTTGTTACTTTATTATCAGTATAGTGACAATAGGGAGAGTGATTATCCTTATTGTGTATTTCAGTACATGTTCAAAGACCCACATAAACATATTCATTCCCAGCTATGCACTGCAAAGCCTTAACTACATCGAACTACATCGAATGGGGTTTTCACTTCAAAATTAACAATGGGAGAGGGATGCTGGGGTTGGTGGGTGCAGGGGAGGAGGGGGGTATAGGAGGAGGAAGGAGTAAGGGATTGGGGGGGGTGTAGGAGGGGAGGAGGGGGCAGGAGGTTGGCAAGGATTCGGGTTTTGTATATATAGCCTCTGTGTAGCCAGCAGGGCAGTGAGGCCACACTGCTACACATATTGTACGATTAATTCAAAGATATTTTATCAGATGTAAATATTGTCATATTTAGAATTGGAGGAAAGTGCCTGCGGACACATAGATATCCACAGAATTATCCTTTTTATGGGCGTGTGTGTGATTAGATATTTATTCATATGTTGCAGATTACATATATATGTGTGTGTGTGCGTTTGCTAGTGCGTGTGCGTGTGTGTTGATATGCATACATAAATATATATATATATATATATACATACATATACATATATACATACATACATATACATATACATATATATATATATATATATATATATATACATATATATACATACATATATATATACATATACATATATACATACATATACATATATATACATATACATATATACATATACATATACATATACATACACACACACACACACACACACACACACACACACACACACACATATATATATATATGTGTGTGTGTGTGTATGTATACATATACATATATATACATACACACACACACATATGTGTGTGTGTGTGTGTGTGTGTGTTTATGTGTATGTATGAGTAAGTATGTGT
>BOPN01004839.1:5000-7500 GCA_017312705.2 Penaeus japonicus
TTATATCCTCACAAGACCAACATTTGATTAAAAGTAAATGTCTTTTAACGACAATATTCCACATTGACAAGATGAAAATAAGGAAAACATAATTACTAATGAGATAAATTCTTTAATTAGGAAATAATAACAAATCGACTGAGAGCTGGCAAAGAAAACAGTTTGTGTATCTGTAAACATCTAGCTATCACCTATTTTATGACTCACGAGAGAGTTAAATGTCTCAGACTTTTACTTCCTACACTATTTAGAATCATTACCCGCAATAGATAATGATTCTCTACAGACCTCTTTTGCAACTGCGACTGTCGTGTAGGAAATGTTGCTCGTCTGCAGATTTTAGTTTGGCCAATCTGTGTCGAGAGGACCTAGGTGATCGATCCGATAAATTTCACGTAACATAAACAAAAGCGTCTGTCGGATTACGTAGACGATAGAAAATCTTTAGGAGGTTCAATTAATGAAGAATCGAGTAAGTTCTCGTCCAGTCGATGTGTATAGTAAAAAGAGTAAGTGACTCTATGGGTTAGAAGCCGTGATACAGATCATGCACTGAGATGCAGGGTAGAAAATCAAATATTGCGTGCATTAATAATCTTTTCATTCTTTCTGTTCTCTTCTTCATTCTTTTCACTCTACCCCTTCCTGTCTGCTTTTCTCGCTCTCTAGAGTGCTCTTCTTGAAATATTTCTATCTGTACTAAGCAGTTGTTGCAGAAAATTCACTGGCAAAGAGCACAATACTCCCGGCGCGCCCTCCAGTGCCTCCTCGACTTTACTACTGCTGCAAGTACCAACGCTTCGTACCTCAAGGACTGTGCCATTAAGGGTTATTACGATCAATCTAGGTCAGAACTGGAGAGAAACAGAGGATTTACAGCAACATCGATTGGTGACGTAAACTTTTTAGCAGGGAGTAGTTGGCAGTTATGTTTTTAGTACTTTCATTATTTTCTTAAGAGTTATATGCTATGTTTTGTACACTTGTTATCATTAAGGAATTCAGGAACCACTAATATGTAAGAATATCTAATTCCTTAGTTCACTAAAAGCCACAAACAAGCCAAAACTTCAAAATGGAAATGAGTATAGTAAGATTCATAAGGCATTGGTACCAGATGCTCGATCATATTCATTATTTTTCAAAAATCTGATTGGTAAACAGACAGAAAAACGAAGGCTTCTCTGTGCTGATAAATAATGATGGGAAAAAGCTGTCAAAAACAAAAACTGATATGATATACTTCTCATTTTTAGTATGGAGAGTACTAGGTATGATCATTATCAAACAGAAACCTTTCTGAAACGTAAAATATAAATGGAATAATAACTACATAGATTTTGGTTCTAAAAAAATCGAATTTCTATTAGTTGGTAAGTAAAACATAGATATGTACAAAGTTAGTTCCACTACCTTTTAAACATTTTTACTTATCAGGTATATCTAATCCAAAGTAAGCCAATACACACCACAAACTGCCTTAAATGTTGGCACGAAAGATTAATTCAAATATTCATGAAAAACTAAATGGTTTCAACGAGTCTGATTGAGCAATCATATATATGTATTATTTTTTATCTTATCTTTACAGTTGTGTTACTATATTCTAGATCATTTTCTCTTTTTTACACATTTTTCTTAGTTTGTTTTATTGCGCATAGGGGATTATTAAACTCTTGTATATATCAATAGATTTGCTAGTATAGAATGCTTACCAGCTGATTACGTTCTACATGGTTTATAAATTTGTAGGATGACAAAACGGGCGAGTGGTGTAATAAATAAAACATATACACACGCGCGCGCGCACATACACACACACATACACACATACAGAAAGCTAAAGTGTGTGAGTGTGTGAAGAGAGAGAGAGATATACAGATAAATTGAGAGATAGAGAGAGTAAGTGAGGGAGAATATAATAAAATGAATCGATTTTATAGAAAATACAACTGTAAATCAAAGAATACAAAGATAAGATATAAAAACTATTGAATATTTCCACGGTTAAACCTCTCTCTCCTATACGCATCCTGTACTGACGTATCTGCTAATATTACAACACATGGCACATAAACACGAGTGTGTTAATATGCGGTTATTTTTATAAGAGACAGCGGAAGGAGAGATAAATATCAATTTTGTTGAAGATATACTGTGCTGTAGATCTAAATCAGGCTGTAAATGAATATAGCCTTGGGCCATAGATGGTCTCCCCAGAGACCGGGGCTTACTGACACACCAGATGAGGTCACCCGATGAAGGGAAAGGCATGAATGTTTGTGTACGCACATGCATTTTCATGTCTATGTTTTTTTTTGTTTTGTTTTTTATGTGTTGGCATTATATGTCACATTAATTTCTTTTATAAATGCGCAAATAGGAAAAGGACGATTTGTATCATGTGAGCTAGTATACAGATGGAAGAGGGTGAAAGAAAATCAGAAGGAACGGGAGGCAAGAAGGAAGAGAGAGAGAGAGAGAGAGAGAGAGAGAGAGA
>BOPN01004839.1:60000-65000 GCA_017312705.2 Penaeus japonicus
GCTCACCTATACTGGCTTTACTACACAGTAAAACAACCTCTTTCCCCAAAGATACAAAACCAATCTAGTCCAAACTCTAGTTATGAGAGCATATAAAATTTCTAAAACCTATCATGTCTTTTTTGAAGAAACAGAGTTTGTGGTTTTCTTGCCACATTCGTGCAGTAAATAAAAATATTGTTCGGGCTGGACATTTAATCACGTGGTGTTGTTGTGCGTCTGCTAATTTATCCAGAAAATCATATTGATGTAAAACGATTTACACTTCTGTGTCAATCCAGTTAAAATATACAGTCTTCATAATGGAAATCAAGACACCTGATAAATGGTGTAACATAAACTAAGCATGCCTTTCTTGTAGTAAATAAGTATAAAATATAAAAAACATCAAATATTGGTGGAACATGGGAGACATCACTTATGTCAAAGAAAACGGATCCGCCGTTCGGGGGGACTTCTCTAAATCTAACATTCTCCCGGCCATAGAGGGCGATTAGCCGGCTATACAGTCAATCAATTTTTTCACACGTATCTTCAGCTACTTTATAAGGTATATGCTACTTACAAATAGTTAAAAAAATAAAAAAATCACTTCTATCACAATTACTAACAAATCTTTTGGCACTTAAGGGACTACATTTGTTGCTTCATTAACAACACAGTAGTTCCTTATCTTAAACATAACTAAATAAAGGACACTTTGGTGCATTATACATAGTTTATAATTCTGCATTGACTTATAAATCTAACTTAATTGTAGCTTTAATAATTCTACCCGTCCTAGACTTTGCAGGTACTTCATCACTTACATTATTCAATGGTACATCAATGCTTCCATCACATCTACATCACAATGAATATTATCACTTGAAGCATCATCAATATTTGTCACTCCATCAGGAACAGACATATTCTCATGTTTACTTGTCTCTAAATCATATGCCCTTTGTATGGGTCTAATCATTTCACCTTTCTTAGTTTTAACCTTTATACTTCTTATAATTCCATCTTTACCTGGAAACATATCAGCAATTGCTCCAATTGGCCATTTTAGTCTAGGAATATTATCTTTTATTAACACAAGATCTCCTTTAGACAACTTACAACTTTGAGTAAAACCCTTTACAACATTAGGCAAATTATTTATGTAATTGTAACTCCATACCTTCCAAAAATGTTTATATTTCGCACTATTGCCCTCTCATTCAAGTCTTTGGCATTTACACTGCATGGCACAATTTCTACTGAGGGTTTGCTGTGAGGGTTACATCCAAGAATGAAATGGGAGGGAGTGAGGTAGTATTGGGAGAGTTAATACATCCCTTTATCTCAACAAGTACAGTTTCTAGTTCACGGACACTTATTCAAGACCTAGAGTTTTACGCGGTGCAAGTTTAACAGATCTAACGAGACGCTCCCACCAACCACCCCTTCGAGGGACTATGAATTTCCATTTGGGGGCTAGATGTCCATACATTTCCACTACTTCACTTTTAGCTGCTATAAAGGTCTTAGCATTATCAGAAAATATAACATTAGGCAAACCCCTTCTTGCTATAAATTTTCTTATGGCTAATATACAATCATACAAAGAGAGAGATTCTATAAGTACAAGATGAATTGCCCTTACTACACCACAGGTAAACAATAAAACATAAAACTTCTTGCCAGGGAAATCAGCACAAAAGAGGGGGCCTGCATAATCAGGGTCTAGAATCAAGGCAACGATAAATCAAAAATTCTCTTACTACGGTCTTTGCTAATTTCCTTACACTAATAATCCAATATTGGGCTCGTATGGATAATGTTATAGTATCCACACCTGCATGCTTTAAGTATTTGTGCTGAAATTTGAGTAAGAGCTTAGCATATTTACCTTTGGGAATTATGAAAGGGTGTTTTATGTCACAGTCTAACTCTGAGAACTCGAGACGACCTTTGATTCTAAGCAATCCTTTGTTATCAATGAAAGGGTCTAACTTTCTTAATTTTGAGCTAAGAGGAAGAGTCTTGTTACTTGAGAGAAGTCTAATTTTATTTGCAAATGCTTCCTGCTGTATATTGTATTTTAATTTCAAAGTTGCTAATTCTATTTCTTCAGCAGTGAGGGGAACCTGTACTTTCCTCCCTTTACAATTATATATGAATCTTAACACATTCTTATACCCTTAAGGCCTTTTACAAATCACTAAACTTCTCTAAGTTTGTCAAGAGAGAGTGTTACTTGAATACTAAGGCACATAGGTACACTTGCAGTCCACGGCACTTCTAAATCTCAGCCTTGGTTTACATCTTCCTTATCATGAAAAATTACATTGGATAACATAGGGGGTGCAACCACTGACTATTGTGAACATGTTTGTATGCTAACATGCCAAGTTATTATATCAGCAGGATCTTCTTCACTAGGACAATGCTGCCAGCACTCTGGTGACGTGAACTCTTTAATTTCCTTTACTCTATTTGATCCACGATAAGGCAATTGTGGAGTCGCTCCAATACATAACTTCAGTTCTACTATCTAAATGTAGGGAATTTTTGACAAAGTTTACCAATCTACGACGCAAGAGAGCACCTATTAACTCTAATCGTAGTAATGTTAATGTCTTTATTGGTGCAACATGTGACTTGGACATAACTAATGACACTTTAAATGAGCCATTGTCCACAGGTACACGCAGATACACACATGCGCCATATCCCTTTTCAGAGGCATCACCAAAACCGTTCAACTCGATATTATCCTTAAGATCTCCCAAAAGCATACATGGAAAATTACTTCTATCCACATGAAATGCATTGAGACTTTGACTAGTATGAATTCACCTTTGAAAGTTTACTTGTAACTCTAAGGGCAATTCTTCATCCCAATCTAACTTTATTTCCACACCTCTTGAAATTGAATCTTACCATACATGATGAATGGACTCATAAGACCTAAATGGTCAAACATCTTTGCTATTATACTTAGAATGCTTCGTTTGGTGTGGGCTACTTCTATACTGTCATCGGGTTTTCTACAACGAAAGGAGAAGATATCTTGTACATTACACCACCTCAACCCTAATACACTACTTGACTCATCACCATCATGAATGTAATACACACCATCCTTTGATTTTGAAATACTTGACACACAGTTTGAAACTAGCTTGGTTAGATCCATGCTACAATCTGCCAGTATACTACGTGCATCACAGAATTTATCATGTGCATCCTTAACTGAATCTGTCCCACTCAACCAATTATCTGTATACATATTTGTCTTTAGTTCTTGGACTACTTTACTTTGAGGACACTTGGCAAGATGGATTTTAATTGTGGCGTTCAAAAGAAAGGGACTAGCTGTATTACCAAAGGGGACGCGGTTGAACCTCATGTGTCTTGTGGTGCCATCCTCTGTAGGCAGCAAAAACTTATGCATGACCTTGTCTTCCTTGCGTATATTTATTTGCTGAAATGCCTTCTTTATATCTGCAGTTATAGCAAGCGTACTAATACTTCAACTAAATCTGGGTTAAGTGAAGGGCCAGAATAAAGACAGTCATTTAGAGAAACGCCATTAAAGCAGGAGGCTGAGGCATCAAAGACAGGTCTTATCTTAGTGCTACTACTATTTAACTTTATCACAGGACGGTGAGGCATGTAGTATACAGGATTTACATTTGAAATTTCATTACTAGGTACTTCTTCTATTATGTTTTCATCCTCATAACTAGCCAACACCTTGAGATAATCTTTCTTTAATTCTTTATCTTTATCAAGCTTTACTTGTAACCTGTTAAGTCTCCTCCTCGCAATACTTTCATTATTTATGAGTTTTTCCTTGACTGAATCATTCTTCCATGGCAGTGCAACCTCGTATCTATCAGCTTTAAACTGTACAGTATTCTTAAATTCCTGCATTACTTTTGAGTCACTATTATCTTGCACTACTTCCTTTGGCCTAATTCCAACAGTTTCTAAATCCCAAAACTTACACAAGTCAGAATCAGACAGGGGGGAAATACACAAAAGTTGTGTTTCAGAATACCTGGAAGTGGTGTGAGCAGAATCAGGTAACCTTCCGGACAACACATACCCAAAGATGGACCTCATAGCCACAACACACTCCTTTTGGATGGCATCTGCTGCTGAAATTAATGTCCAGTAGTAATCAAGACCAATTAACACATCTATCACCATGGGGGAGGCACTGTTGTAATCATCTGCTAATTCAACATGGGAGAAAGAATTTAACACATGGTTAGGCACAACAGGTCTCACAAGAGGCTGACAAATCTTAGGAATTTCAGCTGTAATGACAGGAACAACATTGTTATCTTTATCTAACATACTTAATTTGAAAACATTTCTAAGTTCTTCTTTTCCAGCACTGTGACCCCCAAAACTAGAATAGGGAATTGGGGTACTGGTTAGCCATTGTGGTTTGCATTTCTTGATAAATCTACTACTTATATAATTTCTATCAGCCCCATTATCAAATAACACTTTAGCAGTAACAACCCTACCATCAGTTGCACATACTTTTACCTTGGCTGCCTGTAAGACTGTACAACTACCACCTTGACTAGACATGAGTGTTACGTTGTCCGACTTCTGACCCTGGTTGACTTCCTCTTTTCTTGGGCTAAAGTCCAACTTGACGCCACACATGAGGGTATTGTGGTTTCCTTTGCAGCTTGCACACTTTATTTGAGCTTTGCAGAATCTAAAGATGATTCTTTATTTCCTGCCGTATCGCTCCTTCAGTAGGTCACATGCCACTTGATAATTAGCCCTTGTGTGGGCCAATCCTTTAACCACATTTTTGGCATCTCCTTCCAGCAGTGACAATAAACATGCATACTTGCTTATTACTGGTATGTCAGTAACATCAATGTGGGAAATGAACTGGTTCCAGAATGACTGCCACCGAATAACATTACCCGAAAACTTGGGTAACTTAACGTTCACAGCTGCTTGACTACCTTGGGATACTACATCTTGCACGTCAGCCG
>BOPN01004839.1:70000-95000 GCA_017312705.2 Penaeus japonicus
GAGAGAAAATGAATGAATGAATGAGTGCATATGTGAGTACGAGTACATGAGAGAGCTTAGCTCTCTTTTTAAGAAACTGTGATTTTTCTCTCAGGTCAATTAATGTGATTTTTCTCTCAGGTCAATTAATAAAATGTGGTAGTTGTAATTATGTGATATCAAAGGTGCAACTTTAGGTTAATTTTGTAAAATGTATAGGAATTACATATTTTTTTCTGGCAGTCTAGTTTTGTTAATATTTTGATAAAGAGTATAATAAATACTATATTTTCAGTTTAATAAAAAATGATTTATAATGTTTATTTTATTTAACCTTTAAAAAGCAGTGTACATATGAACTGAAAATCATATACATACATAGGAAAACTATGCATTAATAACACATTAATAACTTACTAGGAAATAAACCAAGAAATTCTCTTAAATTATTAAAGATAATGTTAAAAAAATACAATAATCTTCTTGGTAGGAAAACTGAAATACAAATATTTTGAATGCAATAAAATCAAATATTCCATTACAATTTTTTTTCCTGCATTGTATAATTGTGCTTTAAACTATGACACAGAGCTTAACTGAAGTCTGCAAATACTAATGAACTGAAAAACCTTATATATCAATACAAACACTGAAATATCTAAAATTAACTAAATCTCATGCGGATAAGTTCATTTCTAATTGCATGGCCTGTAACCTGCCCTGCTATTCTTTGTTCTTGCACTTGTATCCCCATGTCACCATCATTTTCTACAACTTCATGGGGAGCTGGGATTCTTCTCTTCACACAGTAATTATGCAGGAGAAGACATGCACTTATAATTTTGGAACATTTGGCAGGACTATATTGCAGTGTGCCACCAGATTGGTGTAAGCACCTAAATCTTGATTTCAGGATCCCAAAAGTTTGCTCAATAATAACACGAGTCCTTGTGTGGGTCCTGTTGTATCTTCCTTCAGCTGGTGTACTAGGGTTTATTACTGGGGTCATGATGTATGGCTCACAAGGGTACCCATTATCACCTGCAAGGAAAATTATATATATATATGTATACATACGCAAGATTTAATACTCATACTTATACAAGCTCTATATGTTAATAAATCATACTTATGTCTTAATATATATAGTTTATGACTCTAATTTCAATTAGAAAAGTGAATAAATATTAAGATGTATTATAATCAGTAAATATTGTAAGAAATGCCACATCAATATTTTTAAATTAAAAAACTGCAGTGTATAAAATGTACTCTGTTGATATTTTGGGTCTTAAAGCAAAAATTAAATAAAGGAAAGCTTATAATATAGTTACACGTCTACAATTTTTGGTGCTAAATATTTTTCAGTGTTATTATATTTTTAAAAATTGGAAAGACACTTACCTAATAAAAAATAATCACCAAATGCTCCAGCTTCAAAGCGTTGACGAAGGAAGCTGTTGGCCCAGATAAAGGCATCATGTGTACTGCCAGGATACTTGGGGTTGTAGTTGGTGATTAGTCCATCTGCATTACACACCACCTGGACATTTAAGGAGTGGTATCTCTTTCTATTCACATATAAATGCTCATCTATAACAGGAGCTTTTATGGATACATGGGTGCAATCTATTGCACCCATGACCCTAGGAAAGTTGCTCACTTTTGCAAAATCCTCTACAGTCTTTAATCTCTCTGCTGCAGTTGATGGCATTTTAATTTCTCTTCTCGCCTTCTCACACAAAATCCATGTCACTGAATTAATAATTCGACTTACACTTGCCTGTGTCAAGCCACAAGAATCTCCAATGACACTTTGAAAAGTTCCACTAGCATAAAACCTTAGTGCTACAAGGACTTGGGTATGAGTGGGCACAGCATGAGACCTTCGAGTACGGCGCCTCAAGAAGGGGTCTAGTTCCTCGCAAAGTCTCAAAATTTCGCACCTGGGGAATCTGTAATATCTTAACAGATGCTCATCACTAATTCGAAGAGGATCTAATGGGTCCCTATATCTCCTCTCACGCCTCAAAGCTCTGTCGTGCACATATGCTGCCACAAGCTCCATGATAAGAATGTAAACAAAGTGCGAATTTTCTGCGCTTCACTATTAATTGTTATTCTCATTGTATCAAGAGACGCGAAAAAACAATGTTGTTCATTATGCAAAGATGCAATTTAAATGTATATACTGTCTTAAATGGCCAATTTAAGATCTCATGAATATTTGTCGTCTATATAATTCGGAATTATTGTCATTTATTTCCGGGTTGATGCCGTTAAGAGTGCTCCGGAGGTGTCGTAAGTTACGAGGTGCTGTGACGTCACAGCGAGGCCGCTAAAATGTTTTGAGTATGGCGCTTGGACCTCGTATCTCGGCTTACGAGCTGCGCGGACCCCCTGCGCGGGGTTACGACGTCGCAATTTGTTTTGAGTATCCGGCCCCCGCGGCGGGCATCTCCCTCACCGTCTTGACGGCGGTAACAGCAGCTATGATTTTTAAGAGGTGTGAGACCTTCTTTGCTCCAGTGTTTTAGAATTAACAAAATACAATAAAATAAGAAAATTAAAAGACGGGAAAGCTAAAACACACACATAACGTTTTATTATTCGTTGCAAGCACCATGCATTAGAAACGTTGCAACGTCATGGTGCTGGTCCCTCGTGGCCACGGGTAGAATTTCCAAGCGTACAGCCCTGCCACGAATAGCTTGGGATCCCCTAAAAGACAGCTCGATTTCCAATCGGGAGATAATTCGCTACAGCACCACTTGTCAAAGAAAACGGACCCGCCGTTCGGGAGGACTTGCCTAAACTTTTTTTTTCTCTAAATCTAACAGTTCATTAAGAACGCACTGAGGAAAAATGATTTTCCGAATTATGTTCTGGACAACACTATCAGGAAAACAATAGACAAGATCTTTATCAGAAAAGATCCCGTGCTCACTACTCCAAAAGATGACATTTTTAAAGTCTACCCTATGTTGGATAACATTCTCATGCACTTGCCATAAAAATGACTAATGTAATAAACCATAATTACAACACAGTTACTCTTAGACCCGTTTTAATGCAACTAATCCCTAAACTCGTCCACTGTATATGAATATGTATGTGGTAGCTGTAATGCCGCCTATATTGGAAAGACCATCTGAAATCTTTCCATTTGGGTAGACGAGCACAAAGAAATCTTTTTCCGGACAAAATCTAGATAGAGTAAACCAGTGTTTTCATCTATCAGAGATCATAGTGAAGAGCATGATCACCTTGTCAATAAGTGTAATTTTTCCATCACTGACTATGCTACCTCTGATACAGGACTATGTATTTTGGATAGCATATGGATATGGAAATTGAAACCTGAACTAAATGAATATAGCTCATCAGCCATTCTTGAAATATCAAAATAATGTAGTCACCCTCTTATCCATTTTCTTCCTTCTTGAGACGGTTTACGTGCTTTTACTTGATTTTTTTTTTCACTGTGTACATCCAACCAATATATAGCAATATGTATGTTATTTTACAAACCTTTTTCTTTATATTAATTATGTTTATTTTTACAATTTTATTACCTTTAACATGTACGTTTTATCATTATATTACAGTCACTGATGATGAGTATTCTAATATTCGAAACGTCTGAAATAAATGATGTTCCTTGCTGCCATGGCTGTTAACTTCCTTATTAAGCCTTATTAAGGCCCGCTTCCCAGCTGGAAGATAAATTGTACAAGTATATATATATATACATGTACATATATATCCGTACACACACACACAAATATATATATATATATATATATATATATCTTCACATCTCTTATCTCAGCAGACAACGCACAAATCTTCTCTAGGATCTCAGAGAACATATTCATCTCACCTTCCATTGCTCTCGTCACCTGCTGAATATCTGGGTTAGAGCCAGAAACAATTACAGGAAGATGGTCAAGTTCTGAGCCACGGATTGGAGAAGAACCTCTGGAAGTGGGCTGGCTGCTCATCCCCTCAGATTGTAGTTGCCTTCCTTGGGTCTGGTAAGCTCCTCGTCGGCCTCTAGGCATGTCACACTGAGCACGGGGACGTCACGTAACACTGAGCACTGAACACGGGGACGTCACGTAACACTGAGCACTGAACACGGGGACGTCACGTAACACTGAACACTGAGCACGGGGACGTCACGTAACACTGAACACTGAGCACGGGGACGTCACACTGAACGAAATAGGTTCACTGAGAAAGAGTCACAGATACACAGAGTTCATAAAAATAGGCAACGACAACTGTAAAAGGAGGCAGGTTAGTTACATCCTAAGCCAAAAGAAGAGCCACAGATGAATAAGCTAAGCGAGCGAGCATTAGTACACAAAGAAATCTAACTCTGAAATACAAAAAGAGAGTTAGGCTGAAAAAGAAAGATCGCTCTGATGCAGAATGTACTACCCTGGAAAACACATTGAAAGTAAACACAAAAGCATGAGTGGCTCTCCAAAGTCATCAACAGAGGTTATAAACATGCATGAACTACCTGCCAGAAATAAAATACAAAACTGTTGTGCTGGGCAGATACATAAGGAACAAAAGTGAAGCTACGAACTCGTAAAAGTGCTGTCCCACCGGCTGCCACCAAAATTTTATATACTATCTGTAAGGGGTGCTCGTGTTGAAGACACGTGCACCTTATCCGTGAAGAGGAGCCCGAGTTACATGTGAATCTGTAACATGGCTTAGGGGCCGGAAGGGGGCCTCGTTCACTCCCCTTAAGTTCAAAAATAAAAATGAGCAGCACCCGAGTGAACCCACTGATGTTCCTTACGAGTGATAAAAGTACTGAATGGTAAAAGAGGGCAGTATACTACGTTAAATATAAAAGTAAAATCACAAAACAAAGTTACATAAAACAGAAATACAAAAGGTGAACATAAAATCAGCAACGTTAAAATTAACTCCAAAGTACGTAAAAACACGAAAAATGCAACTATTGAACATAAAAATCATAAACAATAAAAAACAAACTGCCTCTGACCCTTGAAGAGACTTAAATAACTTCAATAAAACAAAATTTGCGCCCAGCAGAGTTCCTAAGGCAAGTAAAGAGAGTTCAGGTACAACCTCGATTCTGGTCTCGTCTGAAGCAGAAGTATATCCAGGGGAATAACACAAAAACATAGTCCAGGTGACACTGTTTATTGGGGTCAAACCAGGTCGCTTATATACAGCATCAGCCGTGACGTCACGGCATCCCACGTAGTTGTAAATTCCATAAAATACAAGAAATAAATATAAAATATATGACTTTAAAAAAGGCAAATAAAAGGAAATGCTTTAAAACACACAAAAATGTTAGAAAAATAATAGTAAAACAAAGGGAAGGCCAGATATATTGTGATCGTATGATCTTGCGATTCCAAAATGAATGAAATGAAATAGTTTCAATAAAATCAAATAAAGGTTTACATAAGGTATGGTAAAAATAAGGAATTATCATAAAACAAAATGTAACAGTAAAACCAAGTAATCATAAAACACGAATTAACATAAAAAAAATAAGGAATCGCTAGAAAAATGACGTCACCATGATGAGTTGTAAAAAAAAAATCATTATACTGTTAAAATCAATTCAGAATTATTCAAAAGGGTAACATAAAGGAATGAAACAAAATAAAATAGAACACCAAACATAAAAAATTCAGATAATGCTTCCAAAAACTAATATTTATTGATATTAACGTATTATTAGAAAATGGAGGGTGGGAGGACTTCGGTAAACGAGGTCATCCCTCCCGCGAGTGCCCTTGGAGACGTTGCCATGCCGCTGGACCTCAACTTCGGTGGTTCTGTCTGAGTCGTTAGATCTCATAACATATATATGTATATATATATATATATATATATATATATATATATATATATATATATATATATATATATATACATATATATATATATATATATATATATATATATATATATATATATATATATATATATATATATATATATATATATATATATATATATATATATATATATATATATATATATATATATATATATATATATATATATATATATATATATATATATATATATATATATATATATATATATATATATATATATATATATATATATATATATATATATATATATATATATATATATATATATATATATATATATATATATATATATATATATATATATATATATATATATATATATATATATATATATATATATATATATATATATATATATATATATATATATATATATATATATATATATATATATATATATATATATATATATACATATATATATATATATATATATATATATATATATATATATATATATATATATATATATATATATATATATATATATATATATATACATATATATATATATATATATATATATATATATATATATAAATTTATATATATATATATATATATATATATATATATATATATATATTTATTCATGCATGTGTATATATGTATATGTATATGTATATATATATATATATATATATATATATATATATATATATATATATATATATATATATATATATACACACACATATATATATATATACATATATATATATATATATATATATATATATATATATATATATATATATATATATATATATATATATATATATATATATATATACATATATATATATATATAATATACATATATATATATATATACTATATATACATATATATACATATAAATACATATATGTATGTATATAAATATATATAATATATATATATATATATATATATATATATATATATATATATATATGTATATATGTGTGTGTGTATATATATATATATACTATATGCTTATTTATATGTATATATAAATATATATATTATATAAATATATATATATATATATATATATATATATATATATATATATATATATATATAGAGAGAGAGAGAGAGAGAGAGAGAGAGAGAGAGAGAGAGAGAGAGAGAGAGAGAGAGAGAGAGAGAGAGGAGAGAGATATATACATATACATATGTATGTATGTATATATATATATATATATATATATATATATACATATAACATATATATATATACACACACACATATGTGTGCGTGTGTGCGTGTGTGTACGCGCGTGCTTTACTCTTATCTACAGATTTTCTAACTTAAATACATGCCTTAATGTACTTTCTTCAGACTACTACATTTAAAGAGCCTGGTTGAAGGGAACCATCACAGTTAACATGTCTGATTTTGTTTTCAATTCTTAGTGTTGTAAGGAGTTTTGATGCATCTAATACACATTAATTTTTCAGTATTCTTGCCAGTTTACTTTAATGGCGTATAACTAAATTACTGGCGTTTATTGCAATAAATTACGGTTACTTATTTTGGGCATGCCAATACCCACTTTTGGAAAAAAAAAAAAAAAAATACTGTTCCTATTGTACACTCACATCATTTTTGGAATAGTTACTTTTATCTTGAGATCATAAATTTGTTAAGTTATGCACGCGCCTGTCAATGGTGGTTCATTATCAAATCCAGTTTATTGAGGCAAGTAGTTATTTACATCTTAAAAGGATGAGGTAATATAGGCTATCCTCACCCCCCTCATAGTCCCTCTTTGGGGTCACATGTCTTTTACAAAACCTTACAGCTATGTCAACATATTGAAATATACAGCCCAAAAGGCGGATTAATCACATTGGCACACAGAGTTACATGTTTACATTTCCAGAGAGCAATATAACAGCATTTTTTATTTTTTCAAGACCTCTCCTGGGATCACATACTCACCTACTTGAATGTGACATACATATATGTTAGCAACACATAATTATGTTCCTGGAGGAAAGCATTAATCAGAATGTCAAAAGAAAAAAAATCTATTCAACAGAATGTATCATAAATGATATTCACCCAGCTCGGGCTATCATCGTCTCAGCAAAAGGGAAGTCACAGTCTTATATGCAAATTATTTGTAATTCAAAATTTTGATTACCTGGTCATTTCTAAACATCCATACAGCCTGTTCTGGAAGTCTAACGATCTCTGTATTTCTGTAAATCCGAAGCATGAGACACTGTAAAATATAGTATGCTAGGTGTATGTATGACACTATAACCTACACACCCTGCATTTTTTTCCCTGTTCACCTGTCGAACACCCAACTTCCAATAATATCTATACCCTAACCTAATTCTCATACGCACAGTGTCTTTTCACTTGCTCTTGCCCCTCCCATAACTGACGCATTTATTCATCACTAGATGAATGTAGTATTGCAAGGACTCGCTTTTACTAATCTCATCATAGTCTATCTATATTTTCTTGATATTGCTCCTTGCTTGCTTAAGAGTCTGAATACTTTTAATGTCCACCTCACACTTTATAGCTGCCACCTTCGCTACCTCATTCAGAGCCTCATTATGGGTGATTACAACATGCAATGGGATACAAACGAATGTAATCACACGTCCCTGGCCTCGCAGCCTACGAGCAATCAATCTATATGCTGTCAATATTGCCCATAACCCATGTTGATGATATATGATTATTCAGCCTTATCCTACAGCTTGTGGTGACCACGCCACTCGCAGTTAAATGTCCAATGATAACCACTTCCTGCTCAACCATGCTTCAGACATGATCCATCGCAGTAGACATGATAAATATCAAGGCATTTTATTTTATGACCATATCTTGATTTAAGTTGACCTAGTTTATACAGTTTCTTATCAAACAAAGAGGATCTACATCTACATTAATCTCCTGATCCTCGCATGGTGGAACTTTGGGGAATGTCTGAGGTGAGCGACAATAGTCCTTCAAGCCATAATAGTCGCTACAATTTTCTAGCTCCTTCATATATTCTCGATTGCCTTGTCCATAATAAGTCCTGGTGTTATTAAGACTGCTGGCCATATCTCTCGCCAATTTCTTTCCAATGTTCCCTCTAATTAACCAGACGGCTGCTGTGTCATTAATCTTGCTTACTCTCTGTGCAATACTTAGCAATCCTATCTCTCTTCTCAATATATCTATCCTATAATTATTTTGACACCAGAATATAATACCCATAGCTTTCTTCTATAGAAAGTGCTGGTGCTGCACAATTCACTAGAGCTCTTATTGTACTGATGTAGATTAGCCTCTTTCAGCAGCCGCAGTCTTTGTACTGTTTGAGGCAGCGAAGCAAATGTACAAATATCAACACCTTTTCTACTTGTTTTTTTGTTTAGGATTAGCAAACAAAGGTTACCTCTTTGTTTACATTGAAACTACGTCTTTTCCTCATTAATAACCAGTCCCAATGTTTGAGCAAAACTAGTAAATCTACCCAGCACTGTTTGTAAATGGCATTGTGTGGTCCCTTGTATCAAATATATCACTGCATATATAACTGGCTGAATGTTTTGAGGATATTTCGTTGAAGCTATTCTGTTCATTACGTCAAATAGCATTGGGCATAATACACCTCCCTGTGGACTACCCAACTCAAAAACTATATACAAGCCTTCCTATCAGTCATATAGTCCATCTCATCAGCTTTCCTGTTACACTTAATTTTGTGAATTTATATAGAATCACTTTCCCATTAGCTTAGTCAAGAGCTCCTTGTAAATTAATAAAAACCTTCCCTTTTTGCATCATTAGATAAACACTAAATTATACAGACTGGTGTTCCGTTTCACTTAAAATCGTAAAAACTACAGTACAGTTTATATTCAATCATGTACATCACTCTAGTGATTATTATTTCACAATTATACTATTTTTATTTTTTTTCTTCTTTTATCTACTTTTTTTCTGTAGTAGGAGTAGGAAGCTGACCTGGCAGGTAGGGGAATTCCTCCTTGATCTTGCCAATCTTGGGAAGTGCGAGGAGGCTGTCCACGCAGAAGGGACTCTAAGAATCCTTGATCTTGCCTCCTCGCTGTTTTCTGTTCCTTGGTGACTATGGCCTTAATTTCTTTGTTACCCCTGTTCGCATGTTCCCTGCTCAACTGTACCACATCAATTGGGCCGAGAACGAATGTCTCTGGAGTAAAGACATATCCTTATGCATATACCCTCGCACCTTAAGGGTTATGGACGAGTTAGGAGGCTCAGTTTGTTTTCCTTCACATTACTATATTCATGCGTGTATACTGTATACAGGAGTCATATAATGCGAATTACCATGTAATATTAACATATGCATGTGTGTAACGGTGCGATAGATCAAAATAGATCTTGCTCTCCTCAAACTACGAGACGACCACTGATCTCCTCCCTCAGTATTTTCGTGAGATTGTATAAGATTGTTATAGTTTGGGTTCTCTATATACTCCATACGATTCCATGTGTTAAGTGCAAGATTGTGAATTCTGATAACAATAGGTTACACCATACGCTCTACGTGGAGCTCTCTTATAGTTGGTCGGGGATTAGGCCACTATATGCCACAAATCCATAACAGGGTCTTATTCTGTAATGCCTGAAGTGCTATAGAATATTTTGAGATAATCAAATGTTCTCTCTCCTTTGCACGGGCTGAAATGCCTGTGTTGGTGATCTTGAGCCCTAGGAGCTTGCCCTCTTTACAGTAACTGATATGGATATCGTTGAGATCAAGATCCTCTGGTCTTATCCTTGCAGCTAGAATGATTAAGAAAGTATCTAAATCGTTTATGGTACCCAATGCTCGCTTCGCTGCAAGTTTCAGGAAATCATTGCGAGTTGATGGGTGCCTGACTGTTTGAGTAATATCGTCAGCATACATTATGTAATTCCTATTGATGGAGGGAGGTGGCATAGGCGAAGTATAGATGACTTATAGTATAGGCAAGAGTACTTCCATGTGGAACTCCACCATAAAGTGGGAATTCTTCACCTATAAAGCTGTTGATTCTTTTTTTCGCCGTTCTTCCATCTAGGAATTTACTTAGGATTTTCATAAAGGGTCTTGGTAATGCCAAATCTAGTACCCAATGCATTAGTCTCTGATGCCAGACCTTATCGAAGGCCTTGGCAAAGTTCCTGAAGACGAAATTTGTCTTTCTTTTGTTGACTAAGGCTTATTCAATTTCTGAAACCGTATTGCCTTTGGCTGTTTTCCAAGTGTTAGCACAGTCTTCTGCTGATAATCTTCTCGAGGGCTTTGCTGGGAACCTCGAGCAGTGAAATCAGTCTGTAATGGTCTAGTCTGTTAGGGCTTTTCTGGTTTTGGGAATTTAGGGTAATCAAACTTTTGTATTTAATTGGGAAGAAGCCAGATGTCAGAGATGCATTAAAGATGATTGTAAGACGGTGAATCATTGCTGGAGGGAGGTTTATTATCTCAGGCTTTTTTAATTGGCTAAAGCAAGGGTCTTCATTTTTTGTATTGTTTCGTTTACTTCTCTCGTCGTTATGGGTTCTACTAATGGCTCTTTCTGAGTTAGGAAGCATAGGTTGATGTGTGTCGGGAGAGAGGATACGTGGATGTGCAGTCAGATCTGTAAGGACTCTTTCCAGTGTTTCCTTGTCAAATTGTTCGTTATCGGTCTCTAGTCTGGAACACATTTCTCCAGAAGGTGTGATGGACTCATTCCTTCTCAGACTAGAGATATAACTTGTTGCCCCCAAGATCATATAGGTATTAGCTGTGCTCTATGCCATTGCCCATGAGATTTTTCAAAAGTTTTTCCTAGAATTCCTTTTGACCTTTTATCCTAGCTGAAAGGTCCGATGTCAATTCTGCCCATTTAGTATTAAAGAGGACTTCATTCTCCTCTACCAGTTCTCTTTGATTCTTACCGTGTCTTCTACGTAAATCAGGATCCCACCCTCTAAATGTTGCCATTCTCTTTACACCATCATACATGGTTTCTAGTTGCAGATGAGGGTAGGTGATGGGGTGTATGATACTTAAGTATTTTTTTTTTTTTTGGGGGGGGGGTATACAATTTTCTCTTGCAAAGAGCAAGTCTTGATACCACCTTTTGTTTTCCTTATCAATCTCCAAGTAATGCTTGCCATCCAGTTCTACTATTTCTTTGTTCTCCAGGATTTCTTTGTAACTATCCTAGTTTGTGTGCTTGTAAGAGGTCTGGGTGTTGAAGGCTTTGTAGAGATTTCCATGATCACTGGAAGATGGTCGCTGCTTGTAAGTTTGCCAGGGTTGAGGGTGGTATTCAAGTATCCATAATGTTGCTCATCACAATATCTGAAAATATTACCTAGTTATATCTTATTAGGATAGGGAAATGAGGTCAAAGATGTATTAGGCGTCTGTCTGACGTTGCTGCTGTCATTGGAGCCAAGGGATTGGAATTAAGGATGGATAGGAGACACATTGGATGATTTCTTCTGGGGAGTCCTTTTAAGTTGGGGAATGGAAGACATGGGGGAGGGGGGGAGATATGCAGTGGCAATCATTACCAGGCCTTTGGATGTCTCCATCTCCACCGCCAGGAAGGTGATGGGGTGGCTAGAACCACCCCATCAGATCTTATGCCCGTTTTATTTCTTTGGTAGACGTCATAGGAGATTTTGAGTTTTCTTGCCTGTGACTATCACTTAGAATGATGTCTGGATGGTAAGACTGTTTAGTATTTGTAAGCTCATTTCGTTTAGTTTTCCATTGAGGAACATTATGTTGTAATATTTTAATTCTCATTATTTGGACGACTTCGAATATGGTTATGGTGTCTCATAGTGTTCATTCCTGATTCCTTTTAATTTGTTCCTTTCAATAATTATATCTGCATTAACATTAATTGACCCTGCTTCAAGGTGCCTCTTTATTTTACATTCCTGCTTTGACTTTGTTCCCTAACATCTTTCTGCTGAGGCCTCGGTACTTCTTAGGTTCGTGGGCGAATGACCAGAGGCCTGTGTCAGCTGGTTCAGCAGGAATGCCATCATAAAGGAGAATTCTTGTTTTTACTGGGTGTTGTGGCTATGTTATTTCCATCTCTTAATATTCTCCTGCAGCCATGTCCATTATGGACAATACTGTGTCTATAGAACGGAGGTGAGAGGCATCACTGGCAGTGCTGGTTGTATTTGCTACTGAGGCATGTCTTCCCTTAGATCTAACGGACTCAAGGGTTGGGGAACTTGAGAGGCTGGGGTTATGACCTTACAGATAGACCAAGAATCTGCTTCATTGAGAACCTTTACTTTAGGTAAATTTGCAACTTTGAGTCATTTCTTTACTTCCTCAGTATATGTTCCAGGTTTTCCCAGATTAAGAAGATAAACATTGATGAGGATAATTACGACCTTCTATGAAATATTACTTGGAAATGTCAGGATCTCCTGAGTGGTGGAAACTTGTTTTAGAGCAGCATATGCTGCTTTCCCTAGTAATGATGTTAAAGTGATTATTGCACTTCTGTTCCTTCATTTCTTTTTCGGCTTCTGTCTTTTTTATTATTTCCCTCCTTGCTTTGCATTTACCGGATAATGCTCGCTGATCCTCACCACAATTAATGCATTTTGGGAAGTCTTTGTTAGGGGATTCTCTATATGTATAGCCTGTCTGACTGCACTCATTGCAGATCCTTTGGTCCTCTGAGCAGTCCCTTTTAAGATGGTCATATACATAGCAAGTCATACACTGAGATACCATAAGAAAGGGCTCAAATTCGATGTTTCTGGCAGGGATGGAAAACCAGATAATCTAAGACCATTCTTCTCCCCCATTCTCACAGTGTGGAATCGAGCCTCTATCTTTGCTCTAAGCATAATGCATATTTCGCCAATGGTAACGTAAGGGCTGGTCTTGGTAATTTCATCTCCAATGGCCTTTAGGGTTTGTTTTAGTATTTCTTTATCTATGCTTTTCAGAACTAGTGTCATCTTGGACCTTTTCTTTTTAGTGTAGTCGTCTTCTCATTGCATTTGCAGATAAGCTGTGAGTATATCGGGTTATTGTTGTGCAACTCCCTAATCTATTGGAAGAGTTCCTGCACGATAGTATCATGTGCTAGTATTCTTGTTATCTGCATAGTTTTCCTGGAAGGTTATCAGTAAAAAGTGGGATAGCACTCGACGCTGCAGTTATTTATTCTCCGCATTCTTGCCCAGGAATGTTTTCAAGTAGGTTGTATTTAAGTTATCATTCCGTTGTTCTGCTCGACTTTTCCCCTCCCCTGCTACTGGCAATTAACAGATGAGAGGTCTACAGCCTTCCAGATATGGTCCAGCTTACTCTACCTCTTTCTGAACTCCCAGGAGGAGAGAAGGAAAGAATAGGGCGACCTATATATTAACTATTAGATGTTATATGGGTGTATAAATTGGGTCTGGGGGAAGTTGTCATATCCTGGTAAGATTTCTTGCCCTCCCTCAGTATTGTTGGGGATATTCTTTTTATTTTTGCAGTTTATATCTTCCTGGTATTCCAGACGATCCAAGATTTTTTGTGCCATTCTAATTATGTGTAATTTAATTAGTTCAAGTTATATGTTAAATATAGTTCTCTTATTGATGGACGGGGTTTCGCCATCTTATCCCTTTCACCCATAGAATTGCTTTGTTTTGGATAGCCTGTACTTTGTACCAAGATAATGCTATTGTGTTCAGGGGCACTGGGGGTTATTCAAGGATTAGTCGTGCCCGCGCTTTATACAGTCAGAGTTTTATTTCCTCATGACAGTTTGAGAATCTTTTAAGTTTCGTAAGGGACTTCCAGTAATGCTGATTCTCTCTTTGACGCGAGTAGATGCTGGTGTGTGAGCTTCAGTCCCAGTAGCCTGCCTTCTTTGGCAAAGTTAACATTGGTATTTTTAAGGTAGGGATTACCAGCTTTAGTTCTGGCTATTGGAATGATTAGGAGCTTGTACTTAATGGTTCTTATTTTCCAAGTTGTTTATGTCTGCAATTGTTCTGATTGTGACGTCTTAAAAAACTGGTTGCGTGGTGAGGGGTGTGAAATTGTTTGGGTGGTGTAATCAGCATACATTATATAATTGCTGTCTCTTGTTGGAGAGGGGATTCGTGATGTATACACAATGTACAGTGTGAGAGAGAGTATAATCCCTTGTGGGAATTCCTGACCAGTCATATGTCCTACTTTTAGTCTAGCTTTCCTCTTTTTCTGGAAGTTGTGTAGGATTTATTAGGGGGCATGGGAAGGATAAGTTGGAGGAGACAATGTGTCAGACCTGAATGTCAGACTTTGTCGAATGCCTTGGCTGTGTCTTTTGAACAACATTCACCTGTTTTTTGTTTGTCAGAGCTAGGACAATCTCTTCATAGGCAAAGGCGATCCTAATCGAAATCCATGGGGTTGAGGAGGTTGTTGCTCTCTATGTGTTTTTAGTTTGTTGTTAATGGTCTCTAGTTTTTCCAAGTATTTCCAGTAAGATGGGTCTCAAGTTCTCCGGTCTGTTGAGTGGCTTACCTCCCATAGGAGCAGAGTGTAAGACCGCCGGGCCTCCTTTCTCTGCCTTTGCTGCCCCCCCCCCCCTCCATTTCTTCCTTTTCTCTCACTCACATACTTCCTTTCTCCTCCCTTTTTCATCTATTCCCTTTCTCATCCCTTCCTTTCACCCGTTCCCTTTTTCCTCCCTTTCACTAATTCCCTTTCTCCTCCCTTCCTTTTACTCATTCCCTTTCTCCTCTCTTCCTTTTACTCATTCCCTCTCTCCTCCTCCCTTCCTTTCACTCATTCCCTTTTTCCTCCTCCCTTCCTTTTACTCATTCCCTTTCTCCTCCTCCCTTCCTTTCACTCACTCACCCATTCCCCTTCTCCTCCTCCCTGCCTTTCTCTCACTCACTCATTTCCTTTCTCCTTCCCCGTGCCTTTCTCTAACTCACTAATTCCCTTTCTTTCTCTCACTCACTCCCTTTCTTTCTCTTACTTCATCTATTCTGGCATTTATTTCCTTACTTTCCGCGTCTACTTTCTATACTTCTTATACTCTTTCCTGATTCTTCTCCATGGTTTTTTATTTGTAACCATCTCTTATTTCTCCTGTTTTATTCAATCTGTAATCACCCCTTGACTGTACTCTCCCCTCCACCCTCTCCTCCTTTTTATTATGTTTACCCTTTGTTCCTTTTGCTTTACCCTTATTCTTAAATATCTTCGTTCCTCCAGCTTTTTCTGCCTTCACTTATGTTATTTTATCATTTCTATCAATCCTGCAGTCCTATTGCTTGCTAATTTCTTTCATGTATCAACGTCTCCCTTATCCTAGCCTAGGCTTGCCAAGCATAGCTCTTTTGTCTCTTCGCTTCATTCTTATTCTTACTTTCTTTACTATTCTGTTATCTTGTTATCTTTTTTATATACTTCTTACCTTCTAATATATTTTGTTGGAGATTTTTTGTTTCATCTTATCGGTATGCCTACTTTTTCTGCCCTTATTTCGCATCTTTATCTCTCTCCCATCCTTTCCCTTCATCCTAAAACCTTATATCCGTTCCTATGACCCTATTCCAACCTTTCTGAACCCAAAATCCTGCTTTATCCTTGGCCACAATTAATCTAATTCTGGAATAATCCCCGCACACGGATCGCCCGAAGCTCCTTTTCTTCTTTTCTCCTAATATGCCGTTACTATATAAAATCTATTGCATGATCCGGTCATGATTCTTTTCGTAAAATTAATTCATATAAAGATATGCAATAAGAACTTTGTTTACTTTTATTTGTCAGACCTTTTCGAAAACCTTTGCAATTCCATATGACCGTTTTTTTTCCAGTGTATACTTTAAAATGACTGCTAAAACTTATTGAACAAGCTTGCTGGCAAATTTAAAGCTTGATTTTAAAGATTTTGATATGTTTTATTTTTGCTTTATATTAACTTTAAGAGTGTATTCATGAAAAATTATTTGATTTAGAACTATTCATACTTCCTTTTAGTGATAATCTTTTTATGTCAAAATATTTTGTAAGTTTGTTTGTTCTTGTCATTTTTATTTTACTTTATTTGTATCTTTATAGTGAACTTTAACCGTGTACACCTGTTTGATATACTTAATTATCAGCTTATGGTAAGAATTTAGTGTAATTATTTTTCTTAAGAGTGTTTGCATTTTGTATTGTTTGTCCACCGCCTATATAAGACGCCGTTTTTGTTTCAATAAATGAGTGTTAAGACGAACGTGTGTTTTGGCATTGTTTCCTCTGGATCTTACAGTGATGACAAAGAAAAGGTTGTATCTGACCCGATTATTTGCCTGTTGATAGGGAAAAGCTGGCCATTCCAAACATGAGATACTGAAATACATTTTTACAAATTAAAAGTATCTAGACCACAGCCGCAGATAACATTGTTCTTTTCGGCGAGTCAGCAAATGCATTACAACAATTTCTAAGCAATTTGAATAGGGAAAGTCTGAAGATTAGCCTTAAAATGAACATGAAAAAGACTAGTCATGTTCAACAGTCGAACTCCAGTTGAGCAAATACAAATACAGGGCGAGGTACTAGAAGCAGTAAACGAGTATGTATACCTAGTGCAACTCATCGAGAGAGGGTGTTAGTCAGGGCACACCATCTCACTGAAGCTATTTACAGCTTGCTTGGAGGAAGTATTCAAGTTAGATTGGAAGGAGAAAGGGCTTAAAATAGTGGATGAATACTTAATCAGTTTGTAGTTTGCAGATTACATTGTTCTTTTCGGCGAGTCAGCAAATGAATAACAATAATTACTAAGCGATTTGAATTGGGAAAGTCTGAAGGTAGGCCTTAAAATGAACATGAAAAAGACTAAAGTCATGTTCAACAATCGAACCCTAGTTAAGCAAATACAAATATAGTTCGAGGTCCTAGAAGCAGTAAACGAGTATATATACCAGATGAATACATCCTGCGAAGCCGAGATAAAACGGGGAATCAGGCTTAGTGGAGTGCCTTCAGTACACATAGTAATATATTATGAGGTCGTCTGCCACTATGTCTAAAGAGAGAGGTTTTTGACCAATGTATCCTCCCCGTCATAACATATGGGTCAGAAACATGGACTACGACCAAAGTACTTGAGAGGAAATTAGTAAGTGCTCAAAGAGGAATGGAAAACTTTAAGCCAGGAGTTATCTTAAAAGACAGGAAAAGAGCTACATTTATCAGGCAACAAACAAAAGTAGAGGATATACTTAAGAGCTGTAAGAAGAAAGTGGAAATTGGACAATAGGTGGACAAAGAAAATAACAGAATGGGAAATACATGACACAAAGAGACCAAGGGCAAGACTAATGACTAGATGCCGGGATGACCTCAGGCTGATCTACTAACCCTGGCCTCCGCAGGCTGCAAACCGCTCCTCCACCTGCTGGCAGGTGGCCACCTTCGAGCAGGCAGTCCCAACAGCACCTGCACTACGGGCAACAGTGAGTCCTGGGTCCACCCCAAGGCGGGTCCTTCAAGGAAAGGACTCTCCTCAGGGTAGGCGGGCTCATTCCAGCCTGTGACAGCATGGGGCGCACCATGGTCCGAGGTGCACGTGGACGGGTGTGACTGTGCGAGCGTGAGGGGCGTGGACGCAAGTGGTAAGGGACAGACTCACAGCCCTCCACGTCACACTTAAAAAGATCACTGCACCCTGGCCGAGACACTGTGGAGGCACTTACAATAAAAACGGAACACTAAAAAAATACAAAAACATAAAAAAGAAACCAGCGTTAAATGCTGCAATAAAATCTATACATAAAAATAATGAGACAAAATCAATTAAATGCTGTAAATAAAACAAGTTAATAAATACAGTAAAATACAATTAAAATGCTGGAATAAATTGGGCACTGGCATTAAATAAGAAAAATCAAAGTAAAAGAATCACAGTAAAACCCCATTAAATTTTAAAAATACAGAACACAAGTTATAAAATTAGGAAAAACTGATAAAATTCAAAAGATAAACATCAAATGCAATAAAACATTACCAGTAAAAATCATTAAAATTAAAAGTTAAATTCTTAAGTAAAATTAATAAAACAAGCAAACTCAAATCAGTAAAATTACGTTAAGTTAAAAGCTTAAAAAAAAGTTACTATAAAAGCAATGAACTAAAATGTGAAACTGGCTGAAGGCCTTAAAAATTTACACATAAGAGAGACATAAGCATAAAAACGACAAAACATAAAAAGATATCAATGGCAACGAGACATGTAAACAAAGCGAGAGGCCGTGGATTCGGAGGCAAAAATAACTAAAATAGGACCTCACGGGCGATCACCTTTGCTGCCAACCACCTTTAGTGGGTTAAGTGGAGCACTCACCCTCCTACAGGGCTATAAGAAGAACGCTAAGCAAGGAAGGCGTGGAAGGGCAAGGGAAAACCGGAGGCGTATAAAGGCAACCTGACTAAGACGCTAAAATTCTTTACTTTACGTTTATTGATACACAATACTACATGCTTATAAAATAAAGTGTATCACAGAACAGGCATGTTGAGAATCAAAAAAAAACAAGGCCTCAAGAAAAAACACACTCCTGCCCAACCCAAGCACACAACCTTCCGCCTTGAAACCTCCTCCACTAAAAGAGATCTCCTGCTGATAGGCAGTCTCAAATCCCCAGAAAAAGGAGAGTTGGCAGTAACACCCAACTGGTTAACAGAAATTTAACTTTGAAATGATCAAGATACAAAGTGATGAAGATGGATTTAAAGATCATTTATGAAAGTGGAGTATCTGCTCTAGAAATTATTACTGGCTGTGCTTGAAAAAATTCAGGTAACAGGTAATTTCTTTTACATACATTAATATAGTAAGTCTATAGTGCTCAAAAGTTTCTTCAGCCAAAATAAGAATAATTGTTGTTTGTTTTGTAATGAATATAATATTTGGTGCTTTTGTTTTAGTAGTTCATTAATTTTATCACAGTATATATTCCGAGATAGTCATTATTACTGATATTTAGAATATTTTATCTAGCAACAGATATGTTGTAGAAGTGTTCCTTTTATTTTGTAATACTCTATTTCTGCATTTCTTTATTTTATATTTATTTTTATTTTCTAGTCAGTGAATTAATTGTATCAAAAGTAAGATCTTTATGTTTCAAGTTTTTTTTTTGTTCACACACACACAAAGAGACAGAGAGAGAGAGAGAAAATGAATGAGTGAGTGCATATGTGAGTACGAGTACATGAGAGAGCTTGGCTCTCTTTTTAAGAAACTGTGATTTTTCTCTAGGGTCGTTAATGTGATTTTCTCAGTTAATTAATAAAATGTGGTGGTGTAATTATGTGATATCAGGTGCAGCTTTAGGTTAATTTTGTAAAATGTATAGGAATTACTTTATTTTTCTGGCGATTAGTTTTGTTAATATTTTTGATAAAAATTATAATAAAATACTATATTTTTAGTTTTTAATAAAAAATGATTTATAATATTTTATTTTATTTATCCTTTAAAAAGCAATTATTGCATATAGGCTACAATCCTGCATACATGGAAAACTATTCTTTAATAACATTAATAACACTGAAATAAACCAAGAAATTCTCTTAATTATTAAAGATAATGTTAAAAAAAACTAATAATCTTTTTGGTAGGAAAACTAAATACAAATATTTGAATACCAAACTTAAAATCAAATATTCGCTACATTTTTTTCTGCATTGTATAATTAATGCTTTAAGCACAGCTTTGAAACCTTTAAGAATATGATATATCTAGACTGCGAAAAAACATATATATCAGCTACCAAACACGAAATATCTAAATTAACTAAATCTCATGCGGACAAAGTTCATTTCTAATTGCATGACCACTAAACCTGCCCTGCTATTCTTTGTTCTTACTTATCACAGCCCGCTATATCATTTTCTACAACTTCATGGGGAGCTGGGATTCTTCTCTTCACACAGTAATTATGCAGGAAGACGTACCTCAATTTTGGAACATTTGGCAGGGATTAATGCAGTGTGCACCAAATTCAGTGGCACCTAAATCTTGATTTCAGGGTCCAAAAGTTTGCACTCAATAATAAAGTCCTTGTGGGTCCCTGTTGTATCTTCCTTCGTTGAACACTGGGTTTATTACTGGGGTCATGATGTATGGCTCACAAGAATTTTCCCATTATCACCTGCAAAAAAATTTATATATATTATACACTTTTCAGATTTTAACTCCTTCTTCTCTCTGACTCTATATACTAATAAATCATACTTATAAATAATATATATATAGTTTATAAACTCCTAATTTCAATTAGAAAAGTGAATAAATATTGAATCATATTCATAATCATCTAAATATTGTAAGAAATGCCATATTATTTTTAAATTAAAAAACTGCAGTGTATAAAATATATTTGATATTTTGGGTCTTAAAGAAGCAAACATTAAATAAAAGGCTTATAATATAGATTTGCACGTCTACAATTTTTAGTACTACAAATGTTTTCAGTGTTATATTTAAAAAAATGGAACGACACTAACCTAATAAAAAATAATCACCAAATGCTCCAACCCAAAGCGTTGACGAGGAAGCTGTTGGCCCAGATGAAGGCATCATGTGTACTGCCAGGATACTTGGGGTTGTAGTTGGTGATTAGTCCATCTGCATTACACACACCAGACTTAAGAATTGGTATCTCTTTTCTATTCACATATAAATGTATCTATAACAGGAGCTTTTATGGATACATGGGTGCAATCTATTGCACCCATGACCCTAGGAAAGTTGCTCACTTTTGCAAATCCTCTAGAATATTTTATCTCTCCACTGCAGTTAGAGTAGCATTTCTCATTTCTCTTCTCGCCTTCTCACTCAAAATCCATGTCACTAAAGGTCATCACTAATTCGTACCGCACTGTGTCAAGCCACAAGAATCTCCAATGACACTTTTGAAAATTTCTAGCATAAAACCTTAGTGCTACAAAGACTTGGGTGTGAGTGGAGCACAACTTTGAGACCTTCGGTACGGCGCCTCAAGAAGGTCTAGTTCCTGCGCAAGTCTCAAATTTCACCTGAAGAATCTCTGTCTGCTGGACACTCATCACTAATTCGAGGATCTAATGGGTCCCTATATCTCCCTCTACCCCAAAGCTCTGTCGTGCACATATGCTGCCACAAGCTCCATAAATGGGAATGTAAACAAAGTGCGAATTTTCTGCGCTTCACTATCATTTGTTATTCTCATTGTATCAAGAGACTTGCGAAAAAACAATGTTGTTCATTATGCATAGATGCAATTTAAATGTATATACTGTCTTAAATGGCCAATTTAAGATCTCATGAATATTTGTCGTCTATAGACAGATTGTGTCATTTATTTCCGGGTTATTGCCATTCAGTCTATACAAATTGTCAGCAAGGCCCATATGAAGTTTTATGACGTCACAGCGAGGCCGCTAAAATGTTTTGAGTATGGCGCTTGGACCTCGTATCTCGGCTTACGAACTGCGCGGACCTCCTGCGCGGGGTTACGACGTCGCAAATTGTTTTGAGTATCCGGCCCCTGGGCTTGGCGAGTGTGGCCTCTGACCCAGTGTCAATGAAACACAGTGTTCTGTGTCCGTTCACACTGAGTGCTACGAGTGGTCGTCCCGATAGCCCTGGTGTGTGCACGGCTGCGATCAGAGGAGCTGTGGTTGTTTGCATGCTGGTACTGGTGGTGGTGGGCCCCTGTGGACGCCTCGCCAGTAGGTTGGGGAGCCTGAACCTCCTGGCCGAGCGGGGAGGGGCATTCTCTAGCCAGATGACCAGGTCTTCGGCAGCGGAAGCAGGTGATCCCTAGTGGAAGCGGACTCCCAGCAAAAGCAGCAGCACGGCATTCTGTGGTGTTGTGGAGTATTTCTGTTCATTGAATTCAACCTGCATGGACGTCGCTGAGGTAGGTTTACCTGGTTTGCTCTGTTGTCACGGAAAAGCAGCGTCTCGACTGCAGGGGGTCGACTAGGAGTATCTACGTGGCTCCAAATGTGTAAAGTAGATCATTGAACGACTTGTGACTTAGGGTGGAGAAGTTGTGTCGAATGCCATTGCAGGTTCCAACGCCACTGGGCATTCTAAGCTACTTGGGGAGCATTCATCTTTCAAGCTGATAATCTCTTAGCCAGGCAGGAATCCCGAAAGAAAAACATCGATACAGTTCTGATGGATCCCCATCTTATAGTCGACCTTGATGACCAAGGCCTCCATGAAGAAATCCATTGGCTGCTTATCGGCGACTATCAGTTTTTCATAAAAGACCTTTAAAGAACAGCAGGGGTATGCGTTCCATGAAACTTGAGGCGAAGTGAAGCCTTGAAGTCCTTCCAGTCCAGGATGTGGTCGAAGAGTGGGGAGTTAATAAGAAGCTCTGCTGGACCACGACAATGAGCTCGGGCTGCCTGGATGTAAGCTTCACTATTGGGAGGTTTTACAAGGTTCTCAATAGCACGAATCCATCCCTCAATCGCCTGATTCTTCTTCAGTGGTTGGGATGCAGAGATATCACCCTTGAATTGGGGAACAGATTCCCGCGCCAGAACATAAATAGCTTGAGAGGACCGGCTATAAGACTCATTTGATCCAGACGAGTAACTACCTGGGTGTTCTACCGTCGGTCAGTGTCATGACATTTGAGTTGCGTGGGAAAGGGCTCGGTAGAATATCTTCCTATGAGCTCGAGTCAATTTCTTCCTCAAAGAGTCTGTTTCTCTTCTAGCTGCGCTGCTGAAGCTTTAGCGATCTCCTGGTACAGTTCCAGAATCTCATCTTGATCAGTACCTGCTTGTTCCATTCATATGGTGTGGAACTGCTACTACAGGAAGACTCTCCTTCAATTGCTGGACTTCCCGGGTCTTCGCCCTTATCTCAGACAACACACACCAAATCTTCTCTAGGATCTAGAACATATTCACCTCACCTTACATTACTCGTCACCTGCTGAATATCTGGGTTAGAGCCAGAAACAATTACAGGAAGATGGTCAAGTTCTGAGCCACGAATTGGAGAAGAACCTCTGGAAGTGGGCTGGCTGCTCATCCCCTCAGATTGTAGTTGCCTTCCTTGGGTCTTGTAAGCTCCTCGTCGCCCTCTAGGCATGTCACACTGAGCACGGGGACGTCACGTAACACTAAGCACGGGGACGTCACGCCAACACTAAGCACAGGACGTCACGTAATACTGAACACTGAGCAGGGACGTCACATACTTTGAACCATGACACAGGGACGTCACGTAACACTGAACATTGAGCACGGGGACGTCACGTAACACTGTACACTGAGCACGGGAACGTCAGACTGAACGAAATAGGTTCACTGAGAAAGAGTCACAGATACTGGGAGTTCCCTCTAAAAATAGGCAACGACAACTGTAAAAGAGGCAGGTTAGTTACATCCTAAGCCAAAAGAAGAGCCACAGATGGGCAAAAGCTAACGAAATAGAGCATTAGTACACAAGAAATCTAACTCTGAAATACGCAAAGAGAGTTAGGCTGAAAAGATCAACAATGCAGAATGTACTACCCTGGAATACACATTGAGAAACCTAATAAAAGCATGAGTGACTCCAAAGTCATCAACAGAGGTTATAAACATGCATGAACTACCAAAAAAATAAAATACAAAACTGTTGTGCTAGGCAGATTCATAAGGAACAAAAGAGTGGCTGAACTTATAAAAAGTACCTGACCCACCGGCTGCCACCCAAAATTTAATACTATCTGTAAGGGGTGCTCGTGTTGAAGACGCACGTATTTTGCTATATCCATCGAAGAGGAGCCCGAGTTACACGTGAATCTGTAACATGGCTTAGGGGCCCGGAAGGAAGCTCATTGCTCCCCTTAAGTTCAAAAATAAAAATATGAGCAGCACCCAGGTAGACACTGATAATTCCTACATAGTGCGTTAAAAATTGCTGAATGGTAAGAGGAGCAGTATACTACGTTAAATATAAAAGTAAAATCACAAAACAAAGTTACATAAAACAGAAGCTAAAAATTGAACAAAATCAGCAACGTTAAAGTGCTCAAGAACTACGTAAAAACACGAAAAATGCAACTATTGAACATAATCATAAACAATAAAAAACAAACTGCCTCTGACCCCCTTGAAGAGAGA
>BOPN01004839.1:97500-112759 GCA_017312705.2 Penaeus japonicus
TTTTCACTTGCTCTTGCCCCTCCACCAACGACGCATTTATTCATCACTAGATGAATGTAGTATTGCAAGGACTCGCTTATCATCATCATAGTCTATCTATATTTTCTTGATATTGCTCCTTGTAGGTCTGAATAGTCTCTTGGCATACATAGCTACCTAATGGAGCACCGTTATGGAATTTGATTATAACATACGAGGATACAAACGAATGTAACATCACACGTCCTGTTTTCAGCCTACGAGCAATCAATCTACATACTTGTCAATATTGCCCACGCCAAGTCCATGTTGATGGTACTATCCAGTTATTCAGCCTTATCCTACGCTTGTAGTAACCACGCCACTCATGGTAAATGTCTAATAATAACCGCCCACCACTCATGTCTTCAGACATAATCATCGCATGATAGACATGAGAAATATCAAGGCATTTTATCTTACAGCCATATCTTGATTTAAGTTGACCTAGTTTATAAGTTTATCAACAAAGAGGATCTACACATCTACATTATTCTAGATCCTCGCATGGTGGAACTTTGGAATGTGCGAGTGGAAGCGACAAGCGTTCTTCAGCCATAATAGTCGCTACAATTTTCGCTCCTTCATATATTCTCGATTGCCTTGTCCATAATAAGTCCTGAGTGATGTTATTGGACTACTGGCCATATCTCTCGCCAATTTCTTTCAATATTCCTCAAATTAAACGAACACGGCTGCTGTGTCATTAATCTTGCTTATCTCCTGTATTGTCTTTGAGCTCTATCTTCTCTCTTCTCAATATATCTATCTATAATTATTTTATTATGAATATATCCCATAGCTTTTCTTCTAGAAAGTGTGCGAGTACTTACACCCCATTCACTAAGGCTCACTGTGCTGCCAGTCTTTGGTTAAACCTCTTTCAGCAACTTTGATGCTGTACTGTTTGAGAACTGGCAGAAGCAAATGTACAAATATCAACACCTTTTCACCATTTTTTGTTTAGGATTATCTGTTCAAAGTTGCCTCTTCACCTTGTTTACATTGAAACTACGTCTTTTCTCAAATTGCTTAACCAGTCCCAATGTGGAGGCAAAACTGCAATGAAATCTACCCAGCACTGTTTGTAAATGGCATTGTGTGGTCCATATCAAATATATCACTGCATATATAACTGGCTGAATGTTTTGAGGATATTTCATTGAAAGCTATTCTGTTCATTACGTCAAATAGCATTGGGCATAATACTGTGGATACTAGCTCCAAATACTTCTAAGCCGCTACATAATCATATAGTCCATCTCATTAGCTTTCCTGTTACACCAATTTTGTGAATTTATATGATGCTACATTAGCTTTATCAAGAGCTCCCTTGTAAATTAATAAAAACCTTCCCGCTTGCATCATTAGATAAACACTAAATTACAAGACTGGTGTTCCGTTTCACTTGAAAATCATAAAATTACAGGCTGGTTTATATTCAATCATGTACATACTCCCTAGTAATTCTTTATCGTCCACTATTTTCTTCTTTTTCTTCTTTTCTCTTTTTTTCCTGTAGTAGGAGTAGGAAGCTGACCTAGCAGGTAGGAAATTCCTCCTCAGTCTTATGACTCTTGAGTTTGAGGCTGTCACAGAGGGACTCTAAGAGTCCCTTTCGATCATGCCTCCTCGCTGTTTTCTGTTCCTTAGTGACTATGGCGCTAATTTCTTTCTTACCCCACATAGCATGTTCCCTGCTCAACTGTGCCACATCAGTGGTGAACGAATATAGGAGGTAGACATCTTTTCTATCATATACCCTCCTTTCCTTCCAGGTTATATGGACGAGTTAGGAGGCTCGTTTGTTTTTTCTTCATTACTATATTCATACGTGTATACTGTATGCAGGAGTCATATAATGCGAAATGCCATGCAATATTAACATATGCATGTATGTGACTGTGTAACGGTGCGATAGATCAGAAAAATGGGGTGAGGGGTTCCTCTCTTGCTCTCCTCAAACTACGAGACGACCACTGATCTCCTCCCTCAGTATTTTCGTGAGATTGTATAAGATTGTTATAGTTTGGGTTCTCCATATACTCCATGTGTTAAGTGCAAGATTGTGAATTCTGATAACAATAGGTTGCACCATACGCTCTGCATGGAGCTCTCTTAAAGTTGGGATAAAGGAGTTATTTTCATGCCACAAATCCATAACAGGTCTTATTCTGTAATGCCTGAAATTATAGAATATTTGAAATTAATCAAATGTTCTCTCTCCTTTGCACGGGCTGAAATGCCTGTGTTGGTGATCTTGAGCCCTAGGAGCTTGCCCTCTTTACAGTAACTGATATGGATATTGTTAAGATCAAGATCCTCTGGTCTTATCCTTGCAGCTAGAATGATTAAGAAAGTCTCTAAATCGTTTAAGGTACCCAGTGCTCGCTCTCTGCAGTTTCAGGAAATCTTTAGTTGATGGTGACTGACTGTTTGAGTAATATCATCTTAGCATTACCATAGTTCCCAAAACTAGTGGAGGAGGTGGCATAGGCGAAGTATAGATGATTTATGGTATAGGTAGGTACTTCCATGTGGAACTCCATAAAGTGAGATTCTTCACCTATAAACTGTGATTCTTTTTTCCTTAATTCTTCCATCTAATTTACTTAAGTTTTCATAAAGGTCTTGTTAATGCCAAATCGACGATGGCAGCGTCTGAAGTACCTGAACTTATCGAAAGGCTGGCAAAAGTTCCTGAAGATGAAATTTGTCTTTCTTTTGTTGACTAAGGCTTGTGCAATTTCTAGACCTCGAGCAGTGAAATCAGTCTGTAATGGTCTAGTCTGTTAGGAAACTTTTTCTGGTTTGGGATTTGCAGGTAGTAAACTTTTGTATTTAATTGGAAGAAGCCAGATGTCAGAGATCGTGAATGATTGTAAAGACAGTGAATCATTTACTGAGAGAAGGTCTATTATCTCAGGCTTTGGTGGCTAATAAGGGTTTTCATTCACATATTGTTTCGTTTACTACTCATCGTTATGGGTTCACCTGTGGTCTTTCTGAGTTGGGAAGCATAGGTTGATGTGTCGGAGAGGAGTACGTGGATGTCCCAGTCAGTCTGCAGATCTTTCCAGTCTTTCTTATCAATTGTTCATTATCAGCTCTGGTCTGGAAGACATTTCTCCAGAAGGTGTGATGGACTCATTATTCTCAGACTGGGAAATATAACTTGTTGCTCCCAAGATCAAATAGGTATTAACTCTTATCCTCTCAGTGCCCATGAGATTTTTCAAAGTTTTCCTAGAATTCTTTTGACCTTTAACTTTTCTGTGAAGGTCCGATGTCAATTTCTGCCCATTTAGTATTAAGGGACTTCCATTCTCCTCTACCAGTTCTCTTTGATTCTTTACCCGTGTCTTCTACATAGATCAGGATTCTATAAAAGTTTTCATTCTCTATACACCATATACATGGTTTCTAGTTGCAGATGAGGGTGATGACGGGGTGTATGATACTTTAATTTTTTTTTTTTTTTTTGTTATACAATTTTCTCTTGCAAGAGCAAATTACGATACCCCCTTTTGTTTTCCTTATCAATCTCAAAGTAATACTTGCCATCAGTTCTACTATTTCTTTATTTCCAGGATTTCTTTTGTATCTATCCCAGTTTGTGTGCTTGTAAGAGGTCTGGGTGTTGAAGGCTTTATGAAAATTTCCATGATCACTGGAAGATGGTCGCTGCTTGTAAGTTTCTTGGGTTGAGGGTGGTATTCAAGTATCCATAATGTTGCTCATCTAAGCTATCTGAAGATGTACCTAGTTATATCTTATTAGGATAGGGAAATGAGGTCAAAAATGTATTAGGCATCTGTCTGATGTTGCTGCTGTCATTGGAGCCAAGGATGGCATTAAGGATGGATTGGGGCCTGTTGAACGTGATTTCTTCTGAGGAGTGTTTTTAAGTTGGGGAATGGAAGACATGGGCGGCATGGGGGGGGGGGAGATATGCAGTGGCAATCATTACCAGGCCTTTGGATGTCTCCATCTCCACCGCTTAGGAAGGTGATGGAATGACTCGAATACACCATCAGATCTTTTACCCATTTTATTTCTTTGGTAGACATCATAGGGAACTTTGATTTTTCTTTCCCGTGACTATCGCCCTATTGATATTCATACCGGATGGTAAGACTGTTAAGTATTTGTTAGCTCATTTCGTTTAGTTTTCCATTGAGGAACATTATATTGTAATGTTTTAATTCTCATTATTTGGACAACTTCGAATATGGTTATGGTGTCTCACAGTGTTCATTCCTGATTCCTATTAATTTGTTCCTTTCAATAATCATATCTGCATTAACATTGATTGACCCTGCTTCAAGGTGCCTCTTGATTTTACATTCCTGCTTTGACTTTGTTCCCTAACATCTTTCTGCTGAGGCTTCGGTACTTCTTAGGTTCGTGGGCGAATGACTAAAGGCCTGTGTCAGCTGGTTCAGCAGGAATGCCATCATAATGGAGAATTGTTGTTGTTTTTACTGGGTGTTGTGGCTGTGTTATTTCTTCATCTATGCTTTTCAGAACTAGTATCATCTTGGACCTTTTCTCTAGGGAAATGGCAGGAATGAATCCTTTTCTTTTTAGTGTAGTCATCTTCTCAACGCATTTGCAGATAAGCTGTGACTATGTCGGGTTATTGTTGTGCAACTCCCCAATCTACTGGAAGAGTTCCTGCACGATAGTGTCATGTGCTAGTATTCATGTTATCTGCATAGTTTTTCTGGAAGGTTATCAGTAAAAAGTGGGATAGCACTCGACGCTGCAGTTATTTATTCTCCGCATTCTTGCCCAGGAGTGTTTTCAAGTAGGTTTTGTTTAAGTTATCATTCCGTTGTTCTGCTCATTTCCACTCCCTGCTACTGGCAATTAACAGATGGGGGTCTACAGCCTTCCAGGTAAATTCCAAGCTTACTCTACCTCTTTCTAGACTCCAGGAGGGAGAAGGAGGGAAAGAAACTAGGCGACCTATGTCACTATTAGATCTTATATGGGTGTATAGATTGGGTCTGGGAGATTGTCATATCCGGCCGTTGTACCTCCCTGTGACGTGTTGAGGATATTCTTTATATTTTTGCAGTTTATATCTTTCTGGTATTCCAGGCGATCCAAGATTTTTTGTGCCATTTTGAATATATTTTAGTTGGTGGTTCAGTATATATTTGTCTAAGTTTCTTTAGTAAGGGACGGTTTTGCCATCTTATCCCTTTCCACCGCAAATTTACTTTGTTTTGGATAGCTGCTATACGCCTATACAAAGAAGATAATACTGTTATGTTCAGGGGCCTGGGTTATTCAAGGATTCAGTCTCGTGCCCATACTTTACCTGCAGTCCAGAGTTTATTTCCTCCATGACAGTTGAGAATCTGCCTGCAGTTTCGCTGAGGACTTCCAGTAATACTGATTCTCTTTGACGTCATCTGTACGATGCAGTGTGAGCTTCAGTCCCAGTAGCCTCCCTTCTTTGGCAAAGTTAACATTGGTATCTTTAAGGTAGGGATTACCAGGTTTAGTTCTGGCTATTGGGATGATTAGGAACTGGCACTTAATGGTTCTTATTTTCCAAGTTGTTTATGTCTGCAATTTATTTCTGATTATGTGTCATAAAAACTAGTTGCGTGGTGAGGGGTGTGAAATTGTTTGGGTGGTGCAATGTTTTTATTTCTCTCAATTACTGTCTCCTGTTGGAGAGGGATTGGTGATGTATACACAATGTACAGTGTGAGAGAGTATAATCCTTGTGGAGCTCTACTTAATAGTGGGAATTCCTGACCAGTCATATGTCCTACTTTTAGTCTAGCTTTCCTCTTTTTCTGGAAGTTGTGTAAGATTTTAATAGGGGGCATAGGAAGATTGAATTTAGTGTCCCGGGCTAGTGAACTTTGTCAAGATGCCTTATTTATGTCCTTAGAACAATATTCACCCTGTTTTTTTTTTTTTTTTTGGTAGAGCTAGGACAATCACTTCAAAGGCAATAGCGATCCTTATCAAAATTCATGCTGTTTGAGGTTGAGGAGGTTGATCTCTAGGTGTGCTTTTAGTTTGTTGTTAATGATCTCTAGATTTGTCCCGTTATTTCCAGTAAGATGGTCTAAAGTTCTCCGGTCTGTTGAGTGGCTTACCTCCCTTAGGAGCAGAGTGTAAGGCCTAGCGGCCTTACACTCTGCCTTTGCTGCCTCCCCCCCCCCCTCCATTTTTTCTTTTTCTCTCACTCTTCCTTTCTCACTCCTTTCTTTCAATATTCCCTTTCTAGTCCTTCCTTCACCCGTTCCCTTTCTCTCCTTTCACTCATTCCCTTTCTCCTCCTTTCTTTTACTCATTCCTTTCTCCTCCCACTTCCTTTCACTCATTCCTTTCTCCTTCCTTTCCTCTAATTCCCTTCTCTCCCTCCTCCCTTACTTTCACTCATTCCCTTCCTTCCTTTCACTCACTCACCCATTCCCCTTCTCTATCCTCCCTGCCTTTCTCTCACTCACTCATTTCCTTTCCTTCCCACCGTACTTTTCTCGCTCACTAATTCCCTTTCTTTCTCTCACTCACTCCCTTTCTTTCTCTTACTTCATCTATTCTGGCATTTATTTCCTTACTTTCCGCTTCTACCTCCTATACTTCTTATACTCTCTCCTGATTCCTCTCCATGGTTTTTCCTTTGTAACCATCTCTTGTTTCTCTGCTTTTTATTCAATCTGTGATCCTTGACTGTACTCACCTCCACCCTCTCCTCTTTTTATTATGTTTTACCCTTTGTTCCTTTTGCTTTACCCTTATTCTTAAATATCTTCGTTCCTCCAGCTTTTTCTGCCTTCACTTATATATTGCTTTATATTTCTATCAATCCTGCAGTCCTATTATAACACCATTTCTTTCATGACTTTTCTAAACATCTGCCCCTTATCTAGCTTAGGCTTACTTTCTTGTAAACTCTGTCCTCTTCTTCGTTATAATACGCTTTCTTTACTATTCTGTCATCTTGTTCTCTTCTTTATACACTTCTTACCTTCTAATATATTTTGTTGTAGATTTTTTGTTTCATCTTATCGGTATGCCTACTTTTTCTGCCCTTATTTCCCATCTTTATCTTTCTCCCCATCCTTTCCCTTCATCCTAAAACCTTATATCCGTTCCATAGGCCCTATTCCGAAAAACTTTTCTGAACTTAAAATCCTGCTTTATCCTTGGCCACAATTAATCTAATTCTGGAATAATCCCCGCACACGGATCACCCAGAAAGCTCCTTTCCTCTTTTTCTCCTATTATTACCCATTCTATATAAAATCTATTGCACAGTCCGGTCATTATTCTTTACGTAAAGTGAATCATATAAAGATATCTGACCAGAACTTTGTTTACTTTATTTGTCAAGCCTTTTAGAAAACCTTTGCCATTCCACATGACCGTTTTTTTCCGTTGTATACTTTAAAATGATTGTTAAAACTTATCAAACAAGCTTGCTGGCAAATTCAAAGCTTGATTTTAAAGATTTTGATCTGTTTTATTTTGCTTTATAAACTTTTTTAAAGTGCAGTCACTGAAAATTATTTGAATGGAGAACTTATTCATACTTCATTTTTTAGTGATAAATCTTTATATAAAATATTTTTGTAGTTTGTTGTTCTTGCCGTTTTAATTTTACTTTATTTGTATCTTAATAGTGAACTTTAACCCTATACACCTATTTTATAAATCTAATTATCAGCTTATGGTAAGAATTTAGTGTAATTATTTTTCTTAAGAATGTTTCCATTTTGTATTGTTTGTCCACCGCCTATATAAGACGCCATTTTGTTTCAGTAACTGGTCATGCGACGAACGTGTGTTTTGGTATTGTTGCCTCTGGATCTTGGTGATGACTGGGCTACAAGAAAAAGCCAAACTGTTCCAAACATGAGATACTGAAATACATTTTTACAAATTTGAAGTATCTAGACCACGACATATGATCTTGAAATAACAACTTTCAATGAGGTCAGCAAATAATTACAACAGGCCCAACGTTTGAATGGGAAGATCTGAAGATTGACATACAAATGAACATGAAGAACTAGTCATATTCAGCGAATAAATAAATTGAGGCAAAATACAAATACAGGGTGAAGATATGAAACAGTAAATGGTATGTATACCTAATGCAACTCATCCAGAGATTGTTAGTTGGGGCATTCATCATGATATTATTGCTTGGAGAGTATTGAAGTTAGATTGAAGAGGAAAGAGCTTAAATGGTGAACTGCCAGCAGTTTGTAGTTTGTAGATTACATTGTTCTTTTCGGCGAGTTAACGATGAATATATAATATTACTAAGCGATTTAGTTGGAGGAAGTCTGGGGTAGGTATGAATGAACAGAAAGACTAAAGTCATGTTCAACAATCAAACCACCTAGTTAAGCAAATACAAATATAGTTCGAGGTCCTAGAAGCAGTAAGCAGTATATACAGATGGGCGCCAAATACTGACGAGATAAACAGGAGATCAGGCTTAGTGGAGTGCCTTCAGTACACATGACAATATATTATGAGATCGACCCTATGTCTAAAAGAGGTTTTGGCCATTATATCCTCCCGTCACTGTGATTAAAACGGACTGACCAAAAATATAGAGGAAATTAGTAAGTGCTCAAAAAGGGAATCAAACTTTAAGCGGGATTATCATAAGGAGCAAGAATAGCTGCATGGACCGAGCAACAAAAACAGAAGGATATATTCCAGAGTTATGAAAGGTGAAGTGGACTACAATGGGTGGACAAAGATATAACAGTGAAATACGACCTAAAGGATAAATAGACTAATGACTAGATGGATGAAATAATTTCTCAGGGTAAACTGGTCATTTAAATGAGACCAAGCTGGAAAAGATTTGAGATTACCTAAATATGAATAGATAATTATGATATGACGATGTTATATATGTATGTATATATATATATATATATATATATATATATATATATATATATATATATATATATGTGTGTGTGTGTGTGTGTGTGTGTGTGATGTATATGTATATATACATATATATATATATATATATATATATATATATATATATATATATGTATATATATAATATATATATATATATATATATATATATATATATATATATATATATATAATATATATATATATTATATATATATATATATATATATATATATATATATATATATATGTGTATATATATATATATATATATATATATATATATATATACAGGTATATATTTGTCAAAATGTATGTATGCATATATGTAGAAATATATATTTAGAAATACACATACACACAGACACATACACTCATATATATGTGTGTATGTGTGTGGTTGGGGGGGGCGGGGGTGCGTTTAAATAAACTATTTTTTTCTTAATAATTCAAACACAAAGGATACTCTACAAGACCTGCATTAATCATCACTACTCATAAATGATAAAAACTGAAAATGCAACCCAAAGCCGACATCAGTTACCGCGGGTCGCAGGATAGCTAGGAAGATCGGGTGAAATCAATTCTCCATTCCCCGAGGACACCGCAGGAGAAGGTGACACCTCCTATCCTTTTTCCCTTCCGAATGACCGGATGTGATTCGTTTTCTAGAATTTTTTGTTTGTTCTTTCACGCTGTGGGTTTGTTAAGATGGTGGCGTCTAGAATACTGGAGATATTAATAGTGTGGTTCATTAAGAAAATTGTTATGATTAAAGTGATAATACAAATAATATAGATAAATAATTAACATAATTATAGATATAATTATAATAACAATTATTGCAATAATAAGAATTACATTTACAATAATAATCATAATTGTAACTGTAACTATTTTGATAATAATGGTTCTATTAAAAATGAATGTAGGTGACATCTACGCATATCGATGCTCATTTATTTACTTTGGAGGACAGCGCGCTCAGCTTAATCTTGACACATTTGTCTGTAATCTCATTTTGAAAAATCAATCATTTATTATGTTTTAATGGTTCCCATCATACTTTAATGAGGTATATGCTTATTTGGGCCTTGATTAAGGAAGGAATAATAATTTAAATGAGGAAATGAACTTTAAAAATTTAGTGAACTCAGGCGTATAGTGCGTTTAAGTGTTTGCCAATATTTCTTGTTATATTCTTTAAGACTACTTTTAATAATTACAGTGAAATCTGAAAGTGACCAGATATAACAGAGATGATGTACACTGAGATCTGGTCAGCGAGGTGCTTAGGCTGATACTGTGAGTGGTATACAAATTGTTTTATGTTGATTACTATATTTATGAACATTTGATGATACTTGCTGTTAGAAGGTATAAGTGGAATGTTAAGGAAATTCTTGACAATTAAACATGTCGTATGCATTTGCTGTAGAAAATATCTCTTCATGAGGTATGGGGTATTATTTGTTCATTTTTATAAGATTATTTGCTTGGTTGTGATAAACTGAAAATTTGATTCTGGTTGTTATCCATGTACAATATAATTTCAGGTTGAATCCTCACAATAAAGAGAATAGGATATGGCGAGTTTTAGTACTTCAGAAAAAGGTAACTAATGGTGAATATGATGCTAAAAGTAATAATAAGTCATAAAGAGAGTAATAATTGTTATTATCATCATTTTCATTACAGTTATCCGTTAATTCATGAAATAAGAGTGATTATTACTGTTACTCTGATTCACACCACCGGTTGGAATAGTACTTATTTACCAAACTTTAAGCATACAAACATTATCATATTGAGTAATTCATATCACATATCTATCACTGATGGGTCGTTCATTTCATTTGAAATAAACAGCTAAATTTGTAGCAGGCGACGATCGCATACCGACACATGGGGCACCGCCAGCCAATCAGAACCCATATCAAAACAAAGGCGGCCATCGCATCCCAGCCGGGTCACCGCAGGGGCACTTTTTAGACACCTTGTGTCACCTTCCTCTTCTTGTTCTGCCTGCACATCCTTCTTCGGCGGTACTTTAGAGCAACTTGTTGTGTGCCAACTTGCTGTGTGTGTCATAGCTCTAAAAGGATAGTGCTTGTTAGAGACTTGCTGGTGCTAGAAAAAAGTGGTGCCATATAGGTTTTGGATGTTAGGCAAAACCCATTCTGCTTTACATTACGGCAATTATAGTTATTATGACTGGAATTGTCATCATCGCGCACTCATTACTCATGGCACAATAAAATAACAAAGTGATCCAAAATCTACAAACGTCATGTACGTCATTACACCCGTCGTCAGGGTAAAGTTCCTGCGTCATTTTTGTCATGAAACCCGTAAGCAATGGGCTAATATTTGAATCTTGTTAGAAGACAGAAAACTATGAATTTGGATTTCCAGAAATGTGTTTTTAGTAGGTTGAGTGTCAGGGCTGGTGGCGGCCTGTGCAATTTCCTTTTTTATGTTTTTGTTGGTTATTCTGGCATATTAAGGATATATATAAGTTCTGTAAGTCCAGTAAGATTGTTATATTGTTTATGATATATCTTTGAACTTGGTCAAATTAATTTATTGTGTTTATAACTTACAACTCTACACTTACTGTGTTTATAAATTGGAATAATTATCTCTATATTTGCACTTGTACTTAAAAACCCAAATATAAAGACGACCTTATCCATATCTCTGCCCACAGCAAGAGAACTAAAGAAGGGGTAATTATTGGTTTCCAAAATGTACTAAACACCTTCCTACGCCTCCGTTTCCCCCGAGGTATGCTGCTACACCTGAGGCGTAAGACAAAGATGATGGATAGACCTAAAACAGACGACCCGCAGGACATCCCTCAGGAAATTATTCTTCCACACCCGGGGATGATTGATCTGCTGGAGGCCCGAGCGGGACACGCAATCAAGATCACCACCGCATCGGGAGAAAAGATCGGCGACATTGTGAGACATGTGAGGCCAGTCCAAAATCGGCCCCTTAGTCAGGTGTATAGTATACCTTATGGTGGATATGACAAGATGAGATGAGACAGGACGTGGATTAAATGAACAATGAATCGGGCAACACTGCAGCAAAAAGGCAGAACGCATTAACTCCAAAATCCATGTTTTGAGAAAATCGATGTTAAAGGTTTGGCTGCATGTATATTTACTCCTATCATTGTTATCGATATACAAAACTGACCATACCTTTATTGACATTCAGACACCATGATGGTTGTATCGTCTTCGTCTTTAAATGACGATTCCACAGATACCAAATTCATAAAAATCGCATTTTTTGGAGTTAATTACCTTCTCGCCATACCGTCCTCTCCGCGAGCACCCTATTGAAGCGGAACTTCATGCAGAGTGGATTCAACTTTGTCACAATTATTATTTCTTTTCTCTGCTCCAATTGATTTAATTTATAAGATAATGAGATATTAAACTTCATTAACTTAAACTGAAATGCAAAATTGGTTCTACGGTGCTCAGTGGTGCCGCTAACTCTACACAAAACGTAGAGAAATGTCAGAGGGCCTCCTCTTGCCTTTCTTTTCACTTTTATGATACGGTTGTTTAACCTGTTGCATATCGGCAACCTGAACTTGCAGACAGTAAATGTTTTGCCTATGTCCGGGTGACACAGGTCTTCGGCGTTGGTTATCCATATTAATAACAACAGTTGTTACTGGAGTTAGCCATGAAATTTCTTAACTATTGTAAATCATTTGACATTATTCCGATTTTTTAAAAATTCAAGCCACATGATGGATCTTTTTTTTTCTTCCAATACTTGCAAATCATAGTTGCTGAAACTCACCTCACTTCTGAAACAGTCTGGCATCTGATCTGAAATCAGAGGCTTGTCACACTTTGATTAGGAATGTCTGACTACGTTGATCAACGGAAATGTAGAAAGAAGGTTAATCAAATTTTAACCCCTAGAACTATCTCCTTAAGCTTGGACACAGATTAAATATGATCATACGACCCTTAAAAACAACCTTAACATTTCACATATAATTGGATCTTTGCTTCTGACTCGCGTCTGAGTTTCATGTATGGTGTCCCTAAAGTATATAAGGTATGTACTTTTCTCAGACCTATCGTTCATCGGTCAATACCTTTAGTTACAACCTGGCTATCATATTAGTAATGATCATTCCCTTATTTGGCCAAGTGTTGCTAATACACTTCGACGTCACTATGAATAGATGTGGCTTTATAATTGCCCTGAAGAATTCTGAACAAGATCACACAGATTATACATTACTTAGATTTCAACACCTGTCACATGTCGAACGATTTTTATATTGGCATAATAACCTACATCCTAAAATTAAGTTTACGTTTTAAATATGAAAGGAAAAACAAACTCTTTTCTTGACTCACTGGTCATCAAAGGAAATGATCGCTTGCACAACAATCCTTGCAGAAAAAAAATACATTCGCTGGTTTAGAAATGAAGAATGAGAGCTATTCACCTCTGAAATACAAAATTAACAGTCTTTCTACCCTGATTAATAAAACTTTCATCTGCTCTTTCTGGGGCCTCTTTGATAACGAGATTAATATTCTGACCAATTACTTTAAGACTTTCGATAACCTGAGAATATCTTTACGATTATCTTAAGTAACAAAATGTGCCGTTCCGTATAATTTTCTTCTGTTACTATAAATATGCGATAATAATGGTGTGTGATGCTAAATCATTGATTCCCTCAAATCATATTCAACAATTTTTTTTACAAATAATTAAGATATTAAGATGTCAATGTTTATTCTTTAATTAAACCTATTGACATATATAAATATCGGAAGTACTATGAAATATATGTTCTGAAGTAGTAGGGAAGTAAGGGAAAGTACACATTATTCCTTAGATTGTGGTGGACATGAAATAGGAGTGTCAAATAACATTTCAGCAGATATGTATTAGATTAGATCCTGTAGAGCGATTTCACCATCTAAAGAAGGTGAGGAAAACTCATATCGTTCCGAGGTAGAAGGGGCGTCATGGTATATGGTCCTGTGGTGTAGCTGAAGCAGAACGGGTGCCAAATGATAGTGGTCCTGCTGAGTATATATATATATATTTATGTATATCCATATATACTGTATATATAAACACACACACAACTGCAAAATTAGTTGTTGTTTTTTTCATATTCTAAAAACAGGTAAATATAACGAGTTATCATAGACTAACAAAATAGCCAATCCCAGCCTTTGAAGCGCGATGGACTACTAAAAGTATGCTATGAAATGAATAAACATGGTTTATTTTTTCATTAACCCAAACATAAATCAGGAGTCAGAATGGCTAAACAGGAGCAGTGATCTTTACAGCATCTCGCATTTCAGGAGAGAAAGGAGGCAGGTCACCTGTTTACGAGCTTTGAGGCTAATGTACCTTGCCGCATAAACGCATATGTAACTCATATCCAACGTGGAATCCTAATGTAAATGTTTTCTTCTTTTAACTTTCACCTTTTCTTTCTTTTTTACTTCCGTGTCCGTGCTTCCAGTATATTCTTTCGTGGAGAGAATATTCTTTTATGGGGAGAATAAGAAGAGGTGGATAAGGGTTTTTATCCAGGGGAGAAAACGTACATCGAGGAATTTTCATCGTTTCTCTGTGATCTTGAAATCTATTGGGATATTATCTAGAGAAACCAAGGTCGAAGAAAGGAGAGAAGGGATAACACACACGCATGTTGCAAATAGATATATTTACATGCATGCACTCACACACAAACACATACTAATTCACGCATAAACATTGTAAAGCTTGATTACCTAAGGTTGTTAAACTTGGCTTGGTAATCCGCTTAGAGAAAACGTTAAAGATTTTGTCAGCAGTAATTCCCAAAACAAGTGCTTTGCTCGTAATCTAAATTCGTCCTTTTAAACTGCTTTCACATCACATCCGTAATTTCCCTCTCTTTGCTTAAGTTAGTTTCTACTATGTTATTACAAGCATTTGCAGATTTCATCCTAGGATATTTTGGAATGAAAGTTTTTTTTTTTATACACATTGCCATTTTGCTTATCTACTTTCGAATCCCGCACCATTATATGCAGCGCCGTAAATAATTCAAGACATCAGAACATGTATTTTATATATAGACAATTTAACATACCTTCTCGCCATACCGTCCTCTCCGCGAGCACCCTATTGAAGCGGAACTTCATGCAGAGTGGATTCAACTTTGTCACAATTATTATTTCTTTTCTCTGCTCTAATTGATTTAATTTATAAGATAATGAGATATTAAACTTCATTAACTTAAACTGAAATGCAAAAT
>BOPN01004840.1:11218-16218 GCA_017312705.2 Penaeus japonicus
ATGGTAATCTTAATATTGATGCTAATGATAATGATAATGATACTAGTGCTAATAATAATGATGATGTTGATTATGAGGATAATAACAACAATAATTATATTGACAATGACAAGGAAAATGACATCAATAATAATAATGATAACAATAATAATAATAATAATAATAATAATAATAATAATAATGATAATGATACTAGTACTAATAGTAATAATGATGGTGATTAGGATAATATTAACAATAATAATGATATTAATAATGACAAGGAAAATGACATAAATAATAATAATAATAATAATAATGATGACAGTAACAATGGTCACAATAACGAAAATAGTGATTATATTAATAATTATGATGATTCTATAAATGATAATGGTGACAACAATACTGATGTTCATGGTATGATAATAATGATAATAATGATAGTTATAATGATAACAATGATGATTATAATAAAAGCGATGATGACGATAATGATAATTATTATGATAATAGTAACAATGATGATAATGATAATAATAATCATGATGATTATGTGATATTAATAATAAGGATAATGATAACAGTGATAATGACAATAATAATGATTATAAGGATAATGATGGTAATGGTAATGGTAATATTGAAAATAATGATAATGATGATAATAACAATGATAGCTGATAGTGATAATAATGATAATAATGATAAGAATAATCGTATCATTAATGACACTAATGATAAAGATAAGAAAGTAATTATAATGATAATGATGATAATGAAGTTGATAATAATGATATTGATAACAAAAAAATAAAAATAAATAAATAAATAAAATAAAAAAGAAGATAAAGATAATCATAATAACAGAGACAATAAAAATGATGATGATAATGATGATGATAATGAAGTTGAAAATAATGATATTGATAACAAAAAAATAAAAATAAATAAATAAATAAAATAAAAAAGAAGATAAAGATAATCATAATATTAGAGACAATTAAAATGATGATGATAATGATGATGATAGAAATAGTAATAAATATAATGATAGTAATATTAATAATACCGATGATACTAATAATGAGGATAATAACAAGGACGATAATGATGATGATAATGATAATGATACTTATAATGGATGAAGATTAAAATAACAATAATTTTGATAACAACAGTGATGATCATAATAATTATGATAATGATAGGGATATTAATGATGATGAGGATTGTAATATTAGTAATAATAATGTTGACGATAATGACAAAAATAATGATAATAATGATAATACGGATATTATTCTTGATGATGATATTTGCAATAATAAAAATGCCAAATAATGATGTCAGTGATAGTGATGATAGATACAAACATTATAACAATGTTGAAAATAATAATGAAAACAATGGTAATAATGATAACAATAATGATATTAATGATAATGATCACTATTACTGATGATCATAGTAATAATGATAACAGTTAGATGTTATCAATATTGATGATTAACACAATGATAATAACAAAGATAATGATGGTGATGATAATGATAATGATAATGATATCAATATCAATAACACTGTTAATAATACTCAAAATAATGATAATGATAATAATGATGAGGCTATTGATAGTAAATATGATAATAAACTCGCGTGAAAATAATGATGATAATTATAGCGATGATAAAGAGTAAATGAAACTTGTATCAATTAAAATATATATCATCAAATGGTGATAATGATGATGATGATGGTAATGTCGATATCGATCATAATGATAGCGATGGTCATGATAATGATGATGATAATGATGACGGTTTCAGAACAACAATGATCATGACAAGAATGATAGATTTTGATAATAATGATGGTAATGATAATGAAGATGATGATGCTATCACTACTATCGGTAATAACAAAGATGATGATGATAGTTATGTACATATAGCAATAATGATACTAATAATTATGATGATACTAATTAGAAATATTTGTTCTGTTATTTTCATCCCTTGTGGTAGTTGCTGCTATCCTAAGGACTGAATTTCTTTAATCTGCTTATTTCAAAACGGAAATTTTATGATATGTTTCGGGAAACATGTTGGGAAAGAAGAAAGCAAAGAAAATGCGTATGGCAAAAGGAGTATCGCAGCTTGATCAAAATGACCAAAGAAATGTGCTACTTATTTCCAAGGCCTAAAATTGGGAAAGTGACTGACAAACGTTCTCTCTCGAGTTCAAGCATAAAAACAAACAGCATCTATCTCTTTATTGTAACGGTTTCCTTCGCCAGGATACGAACCCGCCGGAAAAGTAGCGGGCAGGCCAGGGCTCCTCACCCGTCCGGTCGTCTGGCATTTGGCGAAGGAAGGCGGCTCCTTTGGTGGTGTTGGGCATCAAAGGGCGCGGGCGGCACCTAGAACTAACACCAACAAACACAGACACTCATAACCCTTGCCGCGTAAACAAAATGGCGGCATCCAGTGGCCCATTTTTGGCTTTTCCCGCGCTTTTTTCCCCTTTTGGCGCTAACCGTCTCTGCTCTTTTGTTTTGGCCGCAGGCGTATTCCACAGTGTGCGTCTAGACTCTGGTTTAAGATCTTTATTGTTCTTTTTTATTTGATCAGGAGTAATATTCATCACCCTCTGTAATCAATAATATAGATGTTCACTTCCTTAAACCATAACTTGACTTGGATAAATGTATATAGTGTATGTATTATTTTCTTGTTTAGAAGCATAAGTCAGGACCGGACTTAACCGCACGAACACCTGAGGTAAACTTTCAATAAACAATAAGTCTCTTTACAAAGGGTCTTCAAAATGGCGACAGGGCTCTTAAATTTCCATTGTGTAATAGTTTTACTGATGGACAGGAAATGATGGTTGAGAGCTGAAGATATACAGAGTGGTGTATCTTTAATCTTTTCCCGTTTATAAAGTTAATTCACGTAAATAACTTTTGTCCACTTCTTTATATCAACATTGTTATGTATGTATATATGTATATATATATATATATATATATATATATATATATATATATATATATGTATATGTATACATATATATGTATATGTATATATATATATATATATATATATATATATATATATATATATATATATATATATATATATACATATGGATATATATGTATATCTATACGTATATATATATATATATATATATATATATATATATATATATATATATATATAAATATATATATATATATATATATGTATATGTATATATATATGTATATATATATATATATATATATATATATATACATATATATATATATATACATATATATATATATATATATATATATATATATATATATATATATATATATATATATATATATATATGTGTGTGTGTGTGTGTGTGTGTATGTGTGTGTGTGTGTGTGTGTGTATGTGTGTGTGTGTGTGTGTATAATAGATAAGTAAATATATATACATATATATATAGATATATATATATATATATATATATATATATATATATATATACATATATATATACATACATATATGTGTGTGTGTGTGTGTATGTATATATATATATATATATATATATATATATATATATATATATATACATATGTATATGTATATGTACACATACATATACATATATAAATATATATATATATACATACATTTATATATATATATATACATATATATATATATATATACATATATATATATATATATATATATATATATATATATATATATATATATATATATATATGTATATATATATATATATATATATATATATATATATATATATATATATATATATATATATATAAGAAGAAAGAATAATAAAACAGAAATAATAAAACAGAAAGGGAAGAAGGAAGAAACGAAGAAAAAGACATGGAGAAGAAAAAGGAGATGGAAAAGAAGGAAAGAAGCCTAATGAACAAGAATGAAAAGACGTAAAAAATTTTTTTTTAAGAAAAAAAGAAGAAAAATAGGACGACGAAATAAAAAAGGGAAAAAAAGAGAACAAAGAAGAAAGCGAAGAAAAAACAAATAAACAAACAAACAAAAAACAATATCAAGAAAAACAAATATTCATAAAAAAGAGGAAACGAAGAAGAAACGAAGAATAAAAAAAAAAAAAGACGACGAAGAAAATTAATCAAACGAAGAAAAAAGAAAAAAAAAAGTATTAATTCATATCTCAATTACGACTTTCGAGTATCTTATCCCTCCCAGAATAAATTAATAGAAATTATGATTTTTTATCAAATAATCTCCATCAAATTACTCCGTGAGATCATTGAGATGTGGATGCTGGCAGGAACTGTTTGTTTTATCAGCATTTTTTCTTATCATTTTTAACTTTATCGGTATTATCTTTCTTTATCATCAGTGTTATCATTATCATCATTGTTATTATTGTCATCAGAAAAAAATATCGTCTTTATTATCATCATTATCATTATCAATATATTTTTTTTCATATCATTATCATCATTGTTAGAGTTATCATTATCGTTATCAACATTATCAATATTATAGTTCATTGCCATCGTCATTAGTGATACTATTAATATTATCATTGTTATCATCATTATCATCATCACTATCATTATCATCAATATTATTTATATTATAATCATCACTATCATCACTATTATTATCATTGTTCTCGTTGTTATCATTATCATTGTTATCTTTACTTTTGTTATCATATTTGTTATTATCATTATTACTATTCTTATAGTTATCATTATCATTATTACTATTCTTATAGTTATCATTATCATTATTACTATTCTTATAGTTATCATTATCATTATTACTATTCTTATAGTTATCATTACCATTATCAGATCTTTTATTGTTATTATCATTATCAGTATTATTATTAATAGAGAGAAATAAAGAGAGAGAGAGAGAGAGAGAGAGAGAGAGAGAGAGAGTGAGAAAGAAAGAAAGAGAGAGAGAGAGAGAGAAAGAAAGAGAGAGAGATGGATAAAT
>BOPN01004840.1:33718-36218 GCA_017312705.2 Penaeus japonicus
GCATAAAATTAATATTTCTTAAACCAAAAACAAAGCCACTGTAGGTGTGGAAAGATAACTAAAAATTTAAGGTAAAAATTAATGATAATAAAAAATAGCATAACGGGTTAAGGAACTCAAAGACGAAGCGTGAACAAATATACTTGTAAATGAATCGCAGACGAAAGTATGGAGTGAAAGGGCAAACTCAAACAAATGCGAATAAAACAAACGAAGCATAAAAAACAAATAAAAGGCAGATTAAAAGAAGATAAGGTCAAAGTAACGCGCGAGACGACGGGAGATGACTGGGAGATGTGAGGCTGCGGGATGCCAGCTTACAATGGTCATGATTATGATGATGATATTAATGATAACTATTATAATAATAATGGCAATATATATATTCTGTCAAAATACCATTATATAACTGAAAAAGGACAAAAAAGAAGAGAAAAACACAATGGTACCTACGTACCGAGATTAGCACTTGGCATGGGACGTCTCGATCCTGGGTCCTCGTCGTGCGAGGCCAGGACGTTACCGTTCCGCCATTGGGGATTTCCCCAAGTGATAAAGGATTGATGGGGGTTTTAAATCTTATAACCTTATTACTTCTCTCTCTTTTTTTATGCTCTCTGTCTCTCGCTCTCTTTCTCTCTCTCTCTCTTTCCCAATCTCTTTCTCTCGCTCTCTTTCTCTCCCCCCGCTCTCACTCTCTCTCTCTTTCTTCCTCTCCCCCTATCTCTCGCTCTCTTCTTCTCCCCCCTATCTCTCGCTCTCTTCCTCCCCCCCCCCCACTCTCTCTCTCTCTCTCTTTATTTCTTTCTCTCCCTCTCTTTCTCTCTTACTCTCTCTTTCTTCCTCTTTCTCTCTCAATTTGTCCATCTTTCTCACCCTCTCTCTCTTTCTCTCTCACTTTCATTCTCTCTCTCTCTCTCTCTCTCTCTGTATGTATGTAGCTGGTATATAAATTCAAATGTTCGAGATGTATCTCTCGATATGTGGGTAGCACCACACGTCCTCTACAGCACCGTATCCTTGAGCACATGGGAAAATGTTACCGTACAGGTATTCAGCTAAGTTCACCATCACCATCTGCCATCAGAGAACACTGCTATTCCACTGGACATCCACTCACACAAAAGGATTTCCAAATTCTAACCTCTTCCTCACACAGACTTAACCTTATCATCTTGGAATCACTGTTTATCTCGAGGATGAAGCCAAAGCTAAACAACACAACAACTGCCATCCCATTACACACCCAGTGATTCCAGATTTTTTCACTGTAAGATTTCTCGTTTATTGGTTTTGTGTTTTGTAATCATTTTAGTTTGTGTTTTTACTGTTTATAACTCGCTTTTATTTTTATTGATATTTCTCGTTAATCTTTTATTATTCTTATTAATCACCATTTTTATGTGTCGTTCAACAATTTTTACTACCTTTTAGTAATATTTATCTTTTATTTAGCCTCTTTACTAGTTTGAATCATTGTTACTTTAAATTGTTTTTAGCTAATCTGCTCTGTATTAACGGTTCTTTTTTGTCTATTTTTAGCACTGATGGTGATGGTGGTTAACTTCGAAACGTTTGAAAAATAAAGATAACGTACGAAACTGTGCTGGTGTTACTTTTCCTGGTCATGTTACGGTTCCCGAAAGGAAAATCACTCGCTGAGATTATCATTGCCAGATGTGACCGACCCACGCTTCGCGAATATAGAAGAACAGAGAAGGACTACTACAGAGCAAAGAAATTGGAATGTGATCTAGAATTTCTAAAAGAAACATGTAGAAAATATGACACTTTTCCTTCCTTCATCAAGTTCAAGATTTATAGTCGCATTTTTTTGTCCAGTCATATATATAAATCATGGCTATTACAACTCCTGGAGTTCGAGATCAAAACCCAAACTAAGAAACTCTCACGTCTTAGGTTTAATCACAGCAACCATGTTAAGTCTTTGAATTCTAAATGATCGTTTATTGATTTCCAATGCCTTAATTATATTTGGGATGCTAACACGGAAAAAAGGTTACCCAACATAAGGAATCGCCGTAATAAGAAACTCTTACACCTTGGCATTGACATTACCAAAAAAGTGAAACCTGAAAATGTCATTTTCAACCTTTCAAACAGGAAGCTAACCAAAGAGGAAAGTGACCCTCTTTCCATGGGGCTTGATTTTGGTTTTCCTACTGAGAATCGAAATCATGAAAAATTCTTTCTGGGGTTTGAATGTATTTGCCACAGAATAGCCAAGTTTGACGTTTTTGGTATTGATAGCCTCCACTCTATCCGTAACGGGATTTCTGCAATTGCTAAAAATGTCTACCGCCAATAGTGAGACCAATGATCATCAACTTAACCTTTTAAATAAACTTCGGGAAGATAATAGCTTAATCATCTCAAAACCAGACAAGGGACGGGGCATTGTGTTACTAAACAGAACGGAATATGACTCTAAACTCAAGGCTATTTTGGATGACCGAACTAATTTTAAATTATTGAAGAC
>BOPN01004840.1:43718-46218 GCA_017312705.2 Penaeus japonicus
CTGGGACCTTCACGTGCTAGGTCAGGACGTAACCACTTCCGCCACTGGGGATTTACCCGGAAGGAGAATGGAGGTCGGGGGTCTTAAATTTCAGAGATAGATAGATAGATAGATAGATAGAGAGAGAGAGAGGGAGTGAATGTGTGTGTATGATACCAGTGCTCTCATTTCTCTCTCTTTTTTTCTCCCTACCTCTCATTCTCACTCTTGATGGCACTCTCATTCTTTCTTTCCCTCGCGCGCTCTCTTTATATCTCTTCCTCTCATTCTCTCTCTCTTTTTCTTTTCTCTCTCTCTCAATTTATCAGTCTCTCTTACTCTCCTCTTTTTCTATCTCTCTATCTTTCTCTGTCTGTTTGTCATTCTCTCACGCTGCCCCCTTTCTCTCTCTCTGTCTGTATGTCTGTCTGCTAGTCTCTTTCACTCCCCCCCCCCCCCGATCTCTCTCTCTCTCTTCCCCCCCTCTCTCTCTATTCTATCTCTCTCTCTCTCTCTTATCTTAACCTCCTTATCGTTACCCGCTACCCTGTGTGAGGTAGATATCCACCGCCACCCCCGCGGAGCTTTAAAATCCCAATTTGTATCTGACATTCCGTTCAACATGGCAGAATGTGGTGTCCGAACACATATCATCTCTCTCACTAAAGGAACACCAATAATTCCGCTGCTAGTTATCATATCACCTAAATCATGATGATCCAATTGCCTTTCTTCGTGCACGCCCATCCTCCCAAATCCACCACAACGCGGACGTAGACACAAGACACAGAGAATAAAGAAGGCGACACAAGACAGTTGCTTTTGCGCGTGTTGCCCCGGAAGTCAGAGATCATTAAGGCACAGACGGGAGAGGGAAGGGGGGAAGGGGTGCTGAGGATGGGGGGGGAGGGGATTTAAATCACATTAATTATGAAAAACCTTATTAATTTGCCCCATCGTAGAAAGACTGGAGATCTGCGCCTTAGACACCTCGAGGACAAGTACAGGTAGAGGGCGCTAATTGCACCTGGAAATTACCTTTGATTAACAGTCTTTAAAAGAGGCAGACGAGATAAAGGCTTAATGACACTGTGTTTGTTTTTATCTTTAATTCTTGTGACTTTCTTTCTTTGCAGCATGACTTTGGTGTCTGAGAGACCATGTTTAGTTACTTGCTTCTGAGGCAGAGGTCGGCGCCCTTATTTCGCACCGGGACAGACTCCCTGTCTGTGCTGAAGTGGTAAAGCAACACACACACACACACAAACACACGTACACACACACACACACACACATACACATATATATGTGTGTGTGTGTGTGTGTGTGTGTGTGTGTGTGTGTGTGTGTGTGTGTGCGTGCGTGCGTGCGTGCGTGTGTGTGTATACATGTGTGTGTGTGTATATATAAATATATAAATAAATAAATAAATATATATATACATATATATACATGTGTGTGTGTGTGTATATATATATATAAATATATAAATATATATATATATATATATATATATATATATATATATATATATATATGCATATTTATATATATATATATATATATATATATATATATATATATATATACATATATATATATATATATATATATATATATATATATATATATATATATATATATATATGTGTGTGTGTGTGTGTGTGTGTGTGTGTATAATTATATGCATATATATATATATATATATATATATATATATATATATATATATATATATATATATATATATATATATATATATATATATATGATATCAGCTATGAAACTTTCAACTGGCGAGGCTGCTAATGAATCTTAGGATCAATGATGCCAGAAGAAGCATCTTTTCTAGCTTCGAATCAACAAATAAAGCTTTCTTCGGTGTCGAAAACAGAAATTATCTTAATTAAAATGCCTCTTTATTCAAAATTGGAAACCAAACGTTTTGAGTGTTTAGACACTCATCCGCAGTGGTAAGAACTGTTAAAAAAGGATTTAAATTATCCTTCAATAATATCAACACAATATAACATACAAATTACATGTTAATAATGGTAATTGCAATAGGAACCAAAAAGTCTATTGTTATGAACTATCAAAATAAAACTAAAAGAACTTAAAGAACAATTCATTAAAACAGAGTATATCCAAAACCCAATGAAAATAATTCCAATACGTCAAAACTAGTCGATATACAATACCCGCGAAGCCACAAATTATACATCTTACAAAATTGAAATATTGTAATATCAATTACAAAAAACATTATAGAAATTGTTATGAATCTATTACAAATGCACAGACTAAGAAATATCACAGTAAATAATATAAACTTATGAAGGTGTGACTCGGAACCCAGGCGTTCACTCGGCAAAAGTCGGTTGGTCAAAAAAACTATTATATTATGTGAATCTTGACATCATAAGACCATCTAATATTATATACAGAGGCTAGAGACAATACATAAGACAAGTTAAGTAGATAGGATGAATACTAAGCAATAGAAACAATGTAGAATATT
>BOPN01004840.1:56218-58718 GCA_017312705.2 Penaeus japonicus
ACAGAGAGAGAGAGGGAGGGAGAGAGAGAGAGAGAGAGAGAGAGAGAGAGAGAGAGAGAGAGAGAGAGAGAGAGAGAGAGAGAGAGAGAGAGAGAGAGAGAGAGAGAGAGAGAGAGAGAGAGAGAGAGAGAGAGAGAGAGAGAGAGAATAAGAAATTCTATGAGAGAGAGAGAGAGAGAGAGAGAGAGAGAGAGAGAGAGAGAGAGAAAGAGAGAGAGAGAGAAAGAGATAAAGAGAGAGAGCGAGAGATAGATAGATAGAGAGAGAAATATGATGGATGAATACGCCCCTATGAGCCCTATTAGGTAGGTGGAAGTGAGCTCGGGGTAATTGTTAATACTACTATATCAAATCCAGGTGTCTGTCTGTACGTGTGTGTGTGTGCGTTTGTGCATTTGACTGTATGTATGTGTATGTAATTTCGTGCATGTGTGCATGTATGTATTTGACTGTATGTATGTGTGTGTATGCACGCGCGCGGGCGTGTGTGTGTGTAATTATCTGTATGCATGTGCGTGCGTGTGCTTGTGCGTGTGTGGGTTTGTCTGTATGTATGTGTGTATGTGCGTGCGTGTGCGTGCGTGTGGTCTCTCGGTCTCTGACTGGTCTCCTCTCTCCCACCTCGCGGTTTGTGGTCTCCTAATTTCACCTGAGCATTTGCACTCGCAATCACTGACAATTACCTGCTTGTTATCATGTACTTATGACCCTCCTCTCCCCTCTCTCTTACCCTTCCCTTACCATTTCCCCTTCCCTTCCTCTCCTCTATCTTTCCCCTCCCTACCCGCTCTCTCCTCTACTTCCCTCATTTCCCCCTTCCTCTCTTCTGCCCTCACCTTTCCTTCCCTTACACTCTCCTACCCTTCCCCTCATCTTTCCCTCTCTCCTCACCTCCGCCTATCTCCCCTCTTCCTCTCCCTCTCCATTATCTCCTCCCTATCCCCTCCCCTCCCTCCCTCTCCCCTCCTCCCCAACCTCCCTTCCCCTCCTCCTCTCCTCTCCCCTCCCCTCCCTCCCTCTCCCCTCCCTCCCTCTCCCCTCTTCCTCTCCTTTCCCCTCTCCCTCCCCTACCCCTCCACCTCCCCTCCCTCCCTCTCCCCTCCCCTCTTCCCCAACCTCCCTTCCCCTCCTCCTCTTCCCTCTCTTCTGGGCCATCATACTAACTACGCTGTCTAATCGATTAATTTTGGTTGACTAAATGAGGAGCTATCACGTCATACACACACACACCACGACCTTTAAGGGTAACTAAACAATTTGTGTGTATGCGTGTGTGTGTGTGTGTGTGTGTGTGTGTGTGTGTGTGTGTGTGTGTGTGTGTGTGTGTGTGTGTGTGTGTGTGTGTGTGTGTGTGTGTGTGTGTGTGTGTGTGTGTGTGTGTGTTGTGTGTGTGTGTGTGTGTGTGTGTTTGTGTGTGTGTGTGTGTGTTTGAGGTGTGTGTGTATGGGGGGAGGGGTAGTGGGAAGATAGTGGGAAGGGGGGAATGGGGCGGGAAGGGAAGGTTATGTGGGAGGGGGGAAGGTTGTGTGTATATTTGGGATGTGAAACTTTTGTGTATGGGGGGGGAGGGGGTGGAAGGGGTGTAGATGGTTGGTTGTGTGTGCGTATTTGGGGTAGAGATGGCGTGTGTTGGGGGGGGGGGGCTGAGGTGTAGTTTTGTGTGTGTGTGTTTATTTATTTTCAACTATCTTCATCATCTAGTTTTATTCAGCACATGTACAATTTAGTACAGAACAATTTTCCATGAGTCAGTCTAATTTGCTTTTGACTACTATAACGATCATACAATCCCCGTGTTTTTTTTCTGTGTCAACAAACAGAAAGATGAATTAAGGCATTAACTAAAAAAAAGGAAATAAATATATTGTTCTTTCTGTGTGTAGAACTGTGCTTGTGTTTTTTGTTGTTAAAGAACAAAAATGCATTCTCTCACTGTCTCCGTCTCTGACTCTCTTTCTCTCTAACTCTCTATCTCTCTCTCTCTTTCTCTCTCTCTCTCTCTCTCTCTCACTGTCTCCGTCTCTCTCTCCCTTTCTCTCTCACTCTCTCTCTCTCTCTCTCTCTCTCTCACTGTCTCCGTCTCTGACTCCCTTTCTCTCTAACTCTCTCTCTCTCTGACTCTGACTCTCTCTCTCTCTCTCTCTCTCTCTCTCTCTCTCTCTCTCTCTCTCTCTCTCTCTCTCTCTCTCTCTCTCTCTCTCTCTCTCTCTCTCTCTCTCTCTCTCTCTCTCTCTCTCTCTCTCTCTCTCTCTCTCTCTCTCTCTCTCTCTCTCTCTCTCTCTCTCTCTCTCTCTCTGTCTCCGTCTCTGACTCCCTTTCTCTCTAACTCTCTCTCTCTCTCTCTCTCTCTCTCTCTCTCTCTCTCTCTCTCTCTCTCTCTCTCTCTCTCTCTCTCTCTCTCTCTCTCTCTCTCTCTCTCTCTCTCTCTCTCTCTCTCTCTCTCTCTCTCTCTCTCTCTCTCTCTCTCTCTCTCTCTCTCTCTCTCTCTCTCTCTCTCTCT
>BOPN01004840.1:68718-73718 GCA_017312705.2 Penaeus japonicus
TTTCCCTCCCTCCTTGCCTCCTCCCCCTCTTCCCCCTCCTCCTCTCTCCCTCCCTCCCGCCTCTCCACACCTCCTCCCTCCCTCCCCACCTCCTCCTCCCCCTCCCCCTTCCCCTCCTCGTGCTCAAATCAGCGGCCGTGTGATGGGTTCACCTTGCCTCCTCGCCGGCTTAATGACAGAGGGTCGGGTCGCTGGAAGAGAGGCAGAGGGGATGGGGTGGGTGGGTGAGGGGGGTTAGGGAGGGTGAGGGGGGTGAGGATGGTTGTCTCTCTGCTTCTGTCTTTCTTTCTTTCTTGTCTCTTCTCTTCTCTTCTCGCTTTCTCTCTCTTTCTCTTTCTCTTTCTCTCTCTCTCTCTCTCTCTCTCTCTCTCTCTCTCTCTCTCTCTTTGTCTGTCTCTTTCTCTCTTAGAAGGAGGAGGATGAAGAGGAAGAGAAGGAGGAAAGAGAAGAGGAGGAAAATAAAGAAGAGAAGGAGCGTGGATGAGGAAGAGAAAACAGAGAAAGAGAAGAAGGAAGAATATGAAAACCCTTTCTGCTGTTATTATTATTGTCGTTGTTCTTTTGAGGAGCAGGTGGAGGGAGGGGGGGAGGGGTAATGAGGGAGAGAATAGAAGGGAAGGAGGAAAGGGGAAGGAAAGGAGTGTAAATGAGGAGGGAAGGGGAGGGAAGGGAAGAGAAGGGGAGGGAAGGGGAGGGAAGGGGAGAGAAGGGGAGGGAAGGGGAGGAAAGATCGGATGACACACTGGAAGAGAGCAAGGACGGGGGTAGGAGGGGGGGGGGGGTTAATGGAAGAAGGTGGTAGTAAGCGAGAGAAAAAGCAGGAGGAAGATATCATATATACATAAAACTAACTGGATTGATAGAGGGTTGAATCGATAGACAAATAGATAAACAGTTAAGTAAATAGACACGTGGCAGACCTAAAGACAGACAGATAGAAAGTTATCAAGCTGACAGACAAACTGACTGTTACGTGAAAAGACAGGCTCATACATTTATTCACAAAAAGGAAAAAAGAAAAACAAACTCTTGCTCTTTTTTTCTCTCTCTCTCATTCATTCCTATTCTCTCTGCCTTTTATTTGTTTTCTTCTCTTTCTCCTTCTCTCTCTCTCCTTTTCCCTTTTTTCTCTCTCTCTCCTTTCCCTTCTCTCTCTCTCTCTCTACTTTCCTTTCTCTCTCTCTCTCTCTCTCTCTCTCTCTCTCTCTCTCTCTCTCTCTCTCTCTTTCTCTCTCTCTCTCTCTCTCTCTCTCTCTCTCTATCTCTCAATTTAGTGATGAAGAGCATCTCACATATAAGACGCAAGATTAACGGGAATATTTAAGATAAAAATTCAAAATCCGGAATGTATTTCGAGTGGAAGATACTAATGGTTTGTTTATTGCCTTTGGGATTGTTTATTGGGATTATCTTTCGTATATAACCTGTTTGTTTCATCAAAGCTGGGAACAAAAAGGTATCTGTATATAGGTTATATATATATATATATATATATATATATATATATATATATATATATATATATATATGTATATATATACATATATTTATATTTATATTTATATTTATATCTATATTTATATCTATATTTATATGTATATATATATACACATATACATATACATTCCTGTGTGTGCGTGTGTGAGTGTGTGCGTGTGTGTGTGCATACGAGCATGTGTGTGTGCATGCATGCGTGCATGCGAGCGTGTGTGCGTGCGTGATAGCGTGCATATGTGTGTGCATTTATAACCCCACAAGTTAACTCGTTATCAAAGCCCAACCGACCGCCAAGAATGCACAGAGAATGAGAGCAGCCGAGAGATGCCGAACGTAACCGACTCTCGATACTGTATGAACCTTCCCGCTCGTAAATAAAAACGAAAAAAGACAAAAAACAAGAGCCGGTCGCTCGGACATTTTCTCAACCCGTGTCGATATTTCGGTAATGCAATGGCAGCCGAGTTCTTACAGGCCATCGTTAGTTTTTAAATCTTATTTATGATTTCCGTTTCAAGTAAAGTGTGAGAGGATTGTCACACTCGATTTTTTGTTGTTTCTTTGTTGAAATAACGACTGTCGTAATTAAAACACCAAGACGATCCGGGGAAAAAAACAACAGCAGCAAGTTTGTTATGAAAATCTATCATTTTAGCTAACCCACATTCACAAACTGCAGTCTTATCTATCTGTCTATCTGTCTATCTCTCTCTTTCTCTCTCACTCTCTCTCTCTCTCTCTCTCTCTATATATATATATATATATATATATATATATATATATATATATATATACATACATATATTCCTACGCATTAACAAAGCTCTCTCAAAGCTCATCAACATAACCCGACCCGAGCGCGCCAACCGATGCTCACTTGTCCCCCGCCTCGCATGCGTTCACGTAAGCGCATGCGTGCACACGGACATGCGAACGGGGCAAAAATCTGGTCGAGTCGGGGCCGCTCCTTGCAATCCCGACGTAACGAGGCTGTTGCAAGAACTGGCTGAGTTGATTGGTGTCGTGAGAGATGAGGTGGAGGGAGGGGGGGAGGGGGAGTGAGTGAGGGACGGAGGGGGAGAGTGTGGGAAGGGGGGGAAATGGGGAGGAGGGTGGGTAGAAGGGGATGAAGGAGGGGGAGAGTGTGAGAAAGGGGAGGGGAGGGGGGCAGGGAGGTGAGGTCGAGTGGGAGGGGGAAGGAGGGAGGGGAGGGAGAAGGAGGGAGGGGAAGTAGAATTGAGAGGGAGGAAGGGAAAGGAGGGAGGAAGGAGAGATAGGAGAAGAAGTGGGAGGGATGGAGGGAGGGGAGGTAGAGGGAAGGAAGGAAGGAGGAAGGTGTGGGAGAGAGAGAGAGAGACAGGGAGAGAAAGAGAAAGAGAGAGAGAGATATATAGATAGATAGAAAGAGAGAGAGAGAGAGAGAGAGAGAGAGAGAGAGAGAGAGAGAGAGAGAGAGAGAGAGAGAGAGAGAGAGAGAGAGAGAGAGAGAAAGAGTGAGAGAGAAAGAGAGAGAGAGAGAGAGAGTAAAGCGAGGTAAGAAGAACAAACCTAACCAGCCCAGCCGCCATTACCACCCTCTCCCCCTCCTCTTTCCCTCCCTCTACCCACTGCCCTCCTTCCACCTTCCCCCTCTCTTCCTCTGCCTCTACTCTCTCTCTCTCTCTCTCTCTCTCTCTCTCTCTCTCTCTCTCTCTCTCTCTCTCTCTCTCTCTCTCCTCGCTCTACCTCGTCCCTCCCTTCCTTCACTCATCTTCCTCTTCTCCTTCTCCCACTTCTTCTTCCCCCTCCCCCTCTCTTCTCTCCCCTTTCCCCCCCCTCCTTCTCCTCCCATTTCTCCCTCCCAGGTCTCCTGCCCTTCTCCTCCCTCTTTCTCCTCTCGTCATCCCTAATTAAAGGAGAAGAGTAAAGTAAAGGAGAAGGTAAAATGAACAGCAATAGTAAGGATAAAACTGTAATAACACAAGGAGAAAAATGAAGGGGTCGTGACATCAAGAAGACTTCTAAGCATGAAAAAGTGAGGATTTTCTATTACTCCTTCTTCCTTCCCCCTCTCCCTCCCCTCTCTCCCCTCTCCTCCCTCCTCTTCCTCCCCCATTCATTCTTCCTCCTTCCCCAAATCCTTCCTCTTCCCCCTCCCAGCTCTCCTCTCCTCCTTTTCCCACCCTTCTCTTCTACACCCCCCTCTTCCCTGGCTACTCCTCCCTAATTCCTCCTCTTCCTCACTCTCCTCCCTCCCTTTTCTACCCCTCCTTCCTCCTCTTCCCATACTAAACCTTCTAGCCATTCTTTCTTATTCTTCTCCTTCTCTAACTTCTCCCTCTTTCCGTGCCTCTTCCCCTCCCCACTTCAACTCCTTGTGTTATGCCCACTTATTCTCTCCTCTACCCCTCCTCCCCACTTTCTCCCCTCACCTATCTTCTACCAATACTCCCTACCCCTCTTCCCCGCTATTCCCCTCACCTCCCCTTCCCCACCATTCCCCTCATCTGCCCTCCCCCCTTCCTCTTCCCCGCCATTTCCCTCATCTACCCAACCCCCTCTTCCACCGCTTTTACCCATCATTCCCCCCCTTTTCCCACCATTGCCCTCCCTCCCCCTCTTCCCCGCCATTCCCCTTATCTTACCTCCCCCTCCTCTCCCCTATTTCCACCACTCCCCTTCTTCCCCACCGTTTCCCTCATCTTTCCTCCCCACTCTCCCAACACTCCCCATTCTTTCCCGCCATTTCCCCTCCTTGTTGTTAACCCATTACAATCATCTTTCCACTTACTCTAGCCATGTCTATTCTTCCCCTCCCTCCCCCCTCCAAGCTATCACTTCAATTCTCTCTCTCTCTCTCTCTCCCTCTCTACCCCTTCCCCTTCTCGTAACTTTCCTCTTATTTTTCCCCTCTCCTAATCTTCATCCTTTCTGCATCCTCCTTTCCTCCTCCTCCCCTCGCCATATCTGTTCATTCCTACCCTCCCATTCCCGTTCTCCCCTCCCCATATCTGAACATCCATTCTCTCCCCCATTCTCCCTTCTCCCCTCCTCATAACTTCCCGTTCCTTCCCTCCCCCATTCTTCATTCTCCCTTCTCTTCCTTTCCCTCATTCTCCCTTCCCTTCCTTTCCCTTCCCCATCCATCTCCCCACTTTCCCCATCTCCCTTCCCAATATCTCATCTCCACCTTCCTCCCACCCTCTCTCCTTCCTCTCCTCTCTCCCCCTAACCCCCATCCTCTTAATATATCTTGCGGTTCTCGTTCGTCATTTGTCTCGCTGTAACGGCCGCAGTAGCTTAAAAAAAGGAGAAAAATGCGCATGTCGGACTTCGCTTGTTTTGCTTTTTCGCGCGCGTAATTTCCCCCGTTTTCGTTGATTGGCGGATTAAGGAGGGAGGAAATGGGCAAATAAATGGTGGGATATGAAGGAGGAAATGGGGGCAGAATAGGATAGGGAATGGGTAATGGGGTGGGAGAGAAGGGGCGGTGGGGATACAGGGGGGGGGAGGGTTAGGTGTGA
>BOPN01004840.1:76218-91218 GCA_017312705.2 Penaeus japonicus
ATGAAGATAATGAAGATGAAGATGATGATAGTGATAATAATGATAATGAAGATTGTGATGATAATGATGATGATAACAACAAAAATGATAAAATAATAAAGCAACAATAACAATAAAAAACAGTACTAACAGAGAGAGAAAAAAAATCCCGACAAAAACACCAATAATTCAACAGGAATAAAACGGAAAAGACGACACAGCAAAACGAACTCAAAATTTACATCGAAAGCACCAAAAAGCGAATAACATTTCTTGAGGAACCGAAAGATAAATCGATTTTCTAGAAGAAAGAAGTTTAACGAGAAACCTAAAGTCTTGCGTGCTTGTGAGGTGAATGTCTTTTTTTTTTCTTTTTTTTTTGGGGGTGGGGGGGGGGGGGGGGGGGGGGGGGGGGGGGGTCTTTGAGATCTTTACTAATCTGTCTGTTTGGCTATCTCTCTGCGTCTCTCTTTCTCTCTCAATTCGTTTTTCAGTTTCTTGTTTTGTGCGTTTGTCTCTTTGCCCTATCTCTGTCTGTCTTTTTCTCTTTTTATTTTTCTTTCTGTCTTTGTCTGTCTGTCTATTTGTCTCTCCCTCTCTCTTTCTCTCTCCTCCTTCCTCCCTCTCCTCTTCCTTCTTCTTCTTCTTCTTCTCCTCCTCCTCCTCCTCTCTCTCTCTCCCCTTCTCCTCCCTCCCCTCCCTCCTTCCTTCCCTCCCTCTCTCTCTCTCTTTGTGTCATCCTCTCTTTCACCATATGTAAATGACCATGCATATGTATGTCTTTTTTCTATTCTAAGCTGGATGACATGCATAAACCTTTCTACACACACACACATACTGTTAACAATGTCTTTCTCACAGTAAAGAATACGCGTCCCCTTTCACAGTAAATGGAAAATCAGTCCTTACTTAAAATGCAAAGTCACACTTGAAAGAAAAGAAAACAGAATAAAAAGTCATATCATAGACTTACTTACATTACTTACTTCATATCATTTAGATATATCTATCTTAGGCGATAATAATCCCGAGGATATAGATACTGACAATTATGTGTTAAACGGATACTTACGGATATAAAGAGACGGATGAAGATAGTTGTAGTTTGGGTCATCGTGGTTAGCTCGTTGTGATCACAGCTGGTTTGAGTTATTTTCACCAACGGAGAAATCTGTGGTGTCTGTGGTGAGAGCAACGAATGATTGGTATTTATAATGATGGCTTTTTTTTGTGTCGTTGTTCGTGTGATGCTTCGATGATGATGATTCTCTGTAAGGCTAGAGAAAGGAAGAGGGAAAGAGAGAGGTGATTTTTTTTAAAAAAGTGTCCCTGGTGACGTCACGCGTTCGTCGGAATCCACACCGTTGTGATCCGGATTCACGTATGCGAACGGGGCTTGATGATGAGAGGGAGGGGAGAGGGGAGAGGGGAGGGGGTAGTGGGGACAGGGGGAGAGACCTATCCAGGGATCCCAACGATAATATATAAATGTTGCAAACACTGCAGCAGAGTATCGGCCTGTAAACACAACGAGTTTGTATTAATTATAAGGAAAGCCCGCGTTTTTTTTTTTTTTTTTTTGAGGGGGAAGGGAGGGGCTCAATATACGGCACATGATCATTGCAAACCGCTTACATTAATGATACCTCGAAAAGGTTATGAAATTTTTAACGGCCGTTTTTTGGCGCCTCTTTATCCGTTATTCATAAACTACATTGATAACCAGGTAAGTATAGGCATTAGTTCATATCTATAAAAAAAAAGAGAAAAGGTTTTATCTATCCATATTCGGAGGCATAATAACGGGTTAGAGTTGCTCTAGTGTTATGCAGGCAGCGGGAAAGGAAAAGAAAATTGACGTAATTTTCTACGTGTCGGGACAGGTCGATGACAATCTCATTTGCATACGCAGAGTTGAGTCAAGAACGAGCGAGAGCGGGAAAGGGGGAGGAAGAGAGAAGGCAAGGGAGAATGGGAGGAGGAGAGAGAAGGTAAAGGAGAATGGGAGGAGAGAAAGAAACAAGGGAGAAAGGGAGATAGAAGGAAAGGGAGAAAGGCATAGGAAAGAGAAGGCAAGGGAGAATGGGAGGACGAGGGAGAAGGCAAGGGAGAACTAGAGAGAAAGGCAAGGAAGAAAGAGAGAAGGAGAGTGAGAGAGAAGGCAAGGGAGAGGAAGAGAGAGGGCAAGGGAGAGAAAAGGGTGAGAGGGAGGGGGAGAGAGAAGGTAAGGGAGAATGTAAGGGAGAATGGGAGAGAAAAGGCAGAGGGAGAGAGAAGGTAAGGGAGAATGGGAGGAGGAGAGAGAAGGCAAGGGAGAAAGGCATAGGGAGAGAGGAGGCAAGGGAAAAAGGCATAGGGAGGGAGAAGGCAAGGGAGAATGGGAGGAGGAGGGAGAAGGCAAGGGAGAAAGGGAGAACGAGAGAGAAGGCAAGGATGAAAGAGAGAGGGAGAGTGAGAGAGAAGGCAAGAAAGAGGGAGAGAAAAGGGAGAAAGGGAAGGGGAAAGAGAAGGTAAGGGAGAAAGAGAGAGAGAGAGAAGGCAAGGGAGAGAGGGAGAGAGAAGGCAAGGGAAAAGGGGAGAAGGAGAGATAATAATGGGTGTAGGAAAGAGGGAGAGAAGGAAAAGTAGAAAGAGGTGAAGAAGGAAAAAGGAGTGAGAGAGAGAGAAAGACAAAGAGGAGTGGAAGAGAAGGAAAGAAGACGGAGGGAGGGAGAAGGTGAGGAAAGGTAAGGGAAAATGATGTGAGACTGCTATAGATATGGAAAGGGAGAAGGGGGGATGGTGAAGGAGAGAGAAGAAAGGAAAAGTAAAGAATGAGAGAGTGATAGATAGACAGAAAGAGAGAGAGAGAGAGAGAGAGAGAGAGAGAGAGAAAGAGAGAAAGAGAGAGAGAGAGAAAGAAAGAAAGAAAAAGATACAATAACAGACATAATCAGACAGACAGTCACCCACAAAAAGACAAACAAACAAACAAACAAAACCACTTCTCCCCCTCCTTCCCCTCCCTCCCTCCCCCCCCAAAAAAAAGTACACAATCCCCCCTTCAGAAAAAAAAGAGAAAAATCTCCCCCACAATCGCCGGCGTTGGTTCGTTAATGAGAGGTTCTTCGACATGAGTTAGTGCCTGTGAGGTCGAGTTCAGAAGTGAAACCACACCTCAGTCATCTCGTTCGCTTTTGATCTTGTAATGATACTTGGTCTGGCCTCATGTTGTTGTTTTTCGTTTTCGTTTTTTTTTTTTTTGTTTTTTTTTTGGGGTGGGGGGGGTGGGGGGTGTAGGTTTGTTTGCTTTTTTTTTCGTTTTGTGACCTTTTTTCTTCATAGTTTGATAGAAGAAAAAAAGATATTATGCCTGACTTATTCTCTTTGCTGTTTTTATCTGCCCATTTCTTCCGATTTTATTTATGTTTTGATCGCTTTTATTTCTATAACTTTTCTCAATATATCTTCCTCTTCTTTCTTTTCGTCTTTCCATTTTCCTTATTATCTTGTTTCTAGTTATGTTATTTCCCTTTTATTTGCCTTTTCATCTTATTAATTCACTTCCTTCCTTCCATCGTCTTTGTTGTTGATTTTACTTCCTTTGGACAGAAAATATTCAGATATATTTTTCTTGTATCACTATTGAACAAGATATGATTTTTTCTTTATCATTTATGGGGTTATCTTAAATGTTACGATCTTATACAAGACAGAACATAATGATTCTTTTTTAATTTTCTTTTTGTTTTTATAATTCTCCTATATATCTTTTAATTTATGATTAACGTGTGGATAACGTATAGTCAAAATCCTTTTATTTCTATAATGTATTTCACTTCCAATTTTAAATAGCCTATATCATCGTTCATATAGTTGTTAGAAAACAAATAGACATATAGACAAAACATAAGGCAATTCAACTCCGTGTAAAAACATTTGTGATAATGATTAAAAGGAATATCACATCCCACGTGTATCACATAACTATTATTATTCACCTATATAAGTGCTTATATAGGTGAATAATTTGACACGTGTAAGGGATAAATAAGTTTAATTAAGATGTGTTCGAAGGGTGATTAATATGACATATGCATTAGAATTGTATATATTAACGGTTTTTTTTACGCTTTGACATAATATAATTAACAGACCAAAAACAAACGCCGGAGTGTAAGCGACGTAAACAACCGAAACAAGTGACGGTCGAGAAGCGTCGTTTAACCTTTCCTCCTCCATCTCTTCTTTCTCTCTCTCTCACTCTCCCTCTATTTCCCTCAAATCCCTTCTTTCGCCCTTCTATTCTCCCCATCCTACCCTCTCCCGTATTGCCCTCAATCCCTTCTCTCTACTCCCTATTCCCACAATCCTTCCCTTGTCACTCTTTCCTCTTCCCCTCCCTCCCTCCCACCTCTCTTTATTCTCCCCCCCTCCCTCTTCGTCCTCCCCATCCCCTTTCCCCTCTGACCTCCCCTTCCTCCCTCTCCCTTCCCCCTCTGTCCTCCCCTTCCTCCCTCTTCGTCCTCCCCCTCCCCTTCCCCCTCTGTCCTCCCCATCCCCTTCCTTCCTCTACCGTATCCCCTCTCCCTTTCCCTCCTCCCCTCCCCCTCCCTCTGGTCTTCACTCACACTGCGGTCGCAAGTCACTTGACGGACCGGACCGCTGGTTTCGTCCGCAAATTGCAAACGGCGGAATCTGCTGCTGATAAATGAATCGTCCGGTAATTCATGAGGCGAAAGTGCGGTCAATTTACTTTGCGATGATTGAGTGTTTTTATGTGTGTGTGTGTGTGTGTGTGTGTGTGTGTGTGTGTGTGTGTGTGTGTGTGTGTGTGTGTGTGTGTGTGTGTATGTATATGTATATATATATGTATATAATATCTGTATATATGTATAAATGTATACATATATGTATATTTTTGTATGCGTGTATGTGCATGTGTGTCTGTGTGTGTGTACAGATATACTGTAGAATATCTGTATGTAGTAATGATATAGTGCGAATCTAATTTCGATTATATCTTGACTCTAGAAAAGTTTACACAGACAAAGAAGAAAAGGAAGAAAAAATTGCGGTTAAAAAAAGCAATAAAGCATTAAAGAGAAAAACATCCGCTCTTTTACGCGAACGGCCCGCATTCACGGTGTTTACTCGACTTGACCTTACGCGAACGCAGAGGCGAAACGGAGGTGGCCAGAAATGCATTTATGACTTCCAGATCCTTAAAATTCCTTGTTATTACGTGCGTTACGGGACGGCTGTGAACCAGGATGAAATTATGGTGGATGGAGGAGGGAGGAGGATGGGAGGGGGAGGGGAAGGGGGGAGGAATCAACTGCATTGCAATAATTTTCCGTCAAACGCGCGCCCGGTGTTGCCATATGGCGGGTCTTATTGCTGAGATCGGTTACTTTACCAAAACCAAATGTGAAAGACCTCTACAAACTCATTTTCTTTAAAGAGATGGGAAACCTTTTATCACCCTGTACTATAAATATGAGGGGGAGAACAGACACATTCTCTAATATAGATCAAATTATTGTCTCATAAAACCCAGCGGGAACAAATGGCTAGATAACTCTACTAGAAAAAGGTTCACACGCTCTTTTAAAACGCCAAAAAAAAAAAAAAAAAAAAAAAACTGAATCTTAAATCAAGAATTATAGTAGAGGTAAATTTAATGTGCTAATTACAACTCATTTCTGATACTTTCTTGACTACTTGAAGAATGTGGAAAGAACTTAGTCATTTATAATGATTTTTCTAATTGTGTTTGTAGTTTAAGTTGATTTTATTCACGTTCATTTTTTCAGGAATTTCGTGATGTACAGTATTAAAAAAATATTTTATCTTCTAATATTAAAAAAGAAGAAGATAGTGATGAATTATACAAATAAAAATACGTAAATAGATGAATTAATATTTCACAGGAAGAATAATAACCTTATCATTTGTTCATGATTTCGTTTATCTTTCTGTCTCATTCACCCTCCCTTTCTCTGTCCCTTGTTCATCTTAATCCAACCCATGTCATTATAGTTGTTATTTCTCTCTCTTTCTATGTCTGTCTCTCTCACTCTCTCCTCCACCCCCCCCCCTCCCCCTACCTCCACACCCCCACCTCCTCCCCATAGCCTCCGTACCCCCTCCTCCCTCCCCTCCCCTCTCCTTCCCCCAATCTCCACCCCCCCCCCTCTTCCCATCCTCCTTCTCCTCTCCTTCCCTAATCCCCACCCACCCCCCTCCTCTCCCCCTCTCCACCAACGCCGAAAGACAATTAATCAGCTGTTCCTTTACCTGTTATTGTTATGCTGGCTTCTTATACTTATTAGTTGCTTTTGTTTAAATCTTATCTTTGTTATTGTAGGGTTAGCGTTGTTATCATTATTGTTATTGCCGTTTATTTCTATTATCATTATGTGTATTTTTATATTATTGTATCATTACTGTTGTTTCTGTTATCGGTATTATTGTTCTCATTATCATTACTATTGTGATCATAATTATCATTACACCTATCATGATTATTATCATGGTTATCCTTATCATGATTATCATCGTTTTTCTTATCATGATTATCATCGTTGTTATTATCACTAATTGCTTTTCGTAATCATTGACATTACTATTTTCCTTATGTTCTTCTTTGTATTTTTTTCATTATCATCACCATAATCATTATCATCATTATCATAATCATCGTTATTTATATATTTTTTTCAATTATCCATATCCTATTTCATCGTCACTAATCTTGCCTTTCAACGGAAATTCTTTTCATCTTTTCCTGTTTAGTATCTAAAACTTGCTCATTCGTTTTAAAGGGATAAAAGGGTGTTTGTCACAATGATCGAATGTATGTTTTTTGTGTTATTTATGCATCATTACATTTGATATGTGATACTGAATGATATGAGGTAAGGAAAAGATTATGATTGTGGAAGGGAGGCAGAGGAGGTGGGGGAGCTGAGAGAAGAGGAGGAAAAGGAGGAGGAAGAGGAGGCGGAGGAGAAGAAGAGGAAAGAAGAGGTCGGGATGACGAAGATGAAGAAAAGGGGAAAAGGAAGGAGGAAGAGAAAGAGCAAGAGAAGAAAAAGGGGAAGGAGAAGAAAAAGGAGGAGGAGGAAGATGAAAAAAAAAGAAAAAAGGAGAAGGTAAAGTAGAAGGAAAAGAATAAGTTGCAGAAGGAGAAAGATGAAGAGGAGGAGGAGTAAGAGGGAAAAAAATAAGAAGAGGAGGAGGAAAAAGAAGAGGACAAATAAAAAAATCAAAAAAATCTTGAGAAAACATACGTCCTCTACATCTCTCACCACCATAGAGACTAACACCACCACTAACCACAAAGCAAAGAATCCCTCATGGCAAAGGCCGGCCGTCCCTCGTCTCCCGCAAACCACAAACAAACCAAAGTATCAATCAGTCTAGACTTTATTCTCACCTTCATCACCACATTTATCATCACAAACGCCGTTATCGCCAGCACCGCTACATCACCAATGGCAGCCATTAACAGAGGTCATCCGGGGATTGAAGCGCCTTTCATCCGGATACAAAACAGCTGTTCGACTAGACGATGGCGGTTGGGTTTTTGTTTTCTTTTTGATTTGGGGGGTTCTTTTTCTTTGTCTGTCTCTGTCTGCTTGTTTGTTTGTTTATGTGTTTGTTTATCTCTTTTTCTGTCTGTTTCTGTTTGTTTGTTTAGTTGTCTGTCTATCTATTTCTCTGTCTGCTTCTGTTTGTTTGTGTGTTTGTTAAGTTGTTTATCTCTTTCTCTGTCCGTTTTTTTTTTTTTTTTGCTTTTTTTTTTTTTGTTTATGTCTCTCTCTCTCTCTCTCTTTCTCTCTCTCCCCCCTCTATTACTCTCTCTCCCTCCCTCCCTCCTTCCCCTCTCTCTCTCTCTCTGATAATTAACTACCAAAGACGATTAGGAATTTGGAAGAAAAAAAAATCTCTTATATCTACACAGGTCCGAACCCCCCTCCCCTCCCCACCCCTCTTCCCCTTCGCGTTCAACAGGAGAAAGGCTTATTAGCCAATCGAATTCTTGTTGTTGTTGTTGTTATCATTATCTTTACTGTTGTTGCTCCTGACCTCGGTGCTGTTGCCGTTGTTTTGTTATTTTTTTGTAGTTGTTGTGTCTTTGTTGTTGAGACCGTTACCGTTTTTGTTGTTGCTATAGTTGCTGTTGTCATTGCTGTTTCCATTGTTGTTATTGTTCCTGTTGCCAATAAAGATCTTCCTGTTGCTACTGTTACTGTTGTTACTGCTACAAAAACAACAACAACAAGTGAAAACTCAGGATATATGAATCCCAGTGGTGAAAAACGCACGAAAACAAACGAACAAACAAACTCTAACCTTTAATTGACTCGTAATAATATTATGATTTATAGAGAGGCGGGGGTGAGGTATGGCCAGGTGGGAAGGAAGGAAGGGGAGGGGTGGAGAGGAAAGGGGTAATCAGGGAGGAGGAGGAAGGAGAAGGAGGAGAGGAAGTGGGGGAAGGAGGGGTAGGGGAGGAGAAGAAAGGGAGAAAGGGGGGAGAGATTGAGGAGAATGTGGAGTAGGGCGGAAGGAGGGAAAGGAGAATATTTGAGAGAGGGAGAAAGAGGAGAAGAAAAGAGGGAAAGAGAGAAAAGGAGTAGTTTTAGGGGGGGGGGGGGAGAAGAAGAGTAGAAAGGAGGGGAGAGAAAGGGAGAAGTGGGAGAATGAGAAAGAGAATTGTGAGGAAAAACTGGGGAAAAAAAGGAAGAGAAGGAAGGGGAAAAAGAAAAGAAGGGGAATATATATATGCACATACACACACACACATATACATAAATATATATACATATATATATATATATATATATATATATATATATATATATATATATAATGTATATATATACACAGAGAGAGAGAGAGAGAGAGAGAGAAAGAGAAAGAAACAATATATAAGAAAGAAGGTACATGAAAAAAAAACTCGATAAAAAAACAAAAAACACACACAACGAACGTGATCCAAAATGACCAACAACGCTTTAAGATACTTATTGATATCCGAAGAAGAAACAAAAGATGTAAAAAAAAAAAAAAAAACGTGGAAAAAGCACGTTCCTTTTATTAATGTCATGATCGGTGTCTCGAACCGCGTGAAGGTATGAGGAGACTCGCTGGTCACAAGCGAATGGTAAGAGGATAGATTAATAGAAAGAGGAATAGCAGGATTGGGGGAGAGGAAGAGGGGGGGGAGAGGGAGGGGGAGTGAAGGGGTAGGGGAGGGGAGAGGGAGATAGAATTAGAGAAAGAGAGAGAGAGAGAGAGAGAGAGAGGAGGAAAGAGAGAGAGAGAGGAGGAGGAGGAGGAAAGAGAGAGGGGAGAGAATAAACAAGTGAGGAAGAGGGGGAAAAGAAGGGAGGGGGAGGGAAGGAGTGAAGGGGAAGGGGAATGATAGGGAGAAGGAAGAGACGGTGAGGGAGAGGAAGCAGGGGATGGAAAAGATGAAAGAGAAGGAGAAGGAGAGAGAGAGAGAGAGAGAGAGAGAGAGAGAGAGAGAGAGAGAGAGAGAGAGAGAGAGAGAAAGTCATGATGGGTAAAAAGGATACCGCAAGAAACAAACAAAAAGCACGCACGTAAACAAACACCATATCGCAATAAAAATGGAAATAGAGCTTGATAAAGGAAGGAAAAATACGCCATATTCACTCAACCTTGCCACCGCAATATGCAAATGAATCTCCCCCCACCCCCACCCTGTCCCCCCATCATTCCCCTGACCTTCTCCCTCTTCTCTCTCCCTTACCACTTCTGTCCCTCCCTCATCCTCCCTGCTTACCTCCTCATCTCTCCCCCATCCACCCTTCCTACACCCCCTCACCCTCCCCCACTCCCTTCACCCTTCCTACCTCCTCCTCCACCATCACCCATCATTCCCCTCCCCTCCATCCTTACCCCCCATCAACCATATCGCCATCCTTCCTCCCCCTACCCCATCCCCCATCCCTCCACATCTATCCCCTCCTCCCCCACATCCACCCCACTCCTCCCCCACCCCATCCCCCTCCCTCCCCCACATCCACCCCCACCCCATCCCCCTCCCTCCCCCACATCCACCCCACTCTTCCCCTACATCCACCCCCACTCCCTCCCCCACATCCACCCCCACCCCATCCCCCTCCCTCCCCCACATCCACCCCACTCCTCCCCTCCTTCCCCCCCATCCACCCCCTCCCTCCTCCACCATCCACCCCACAATCCACCCCACTCCTCCCCCTCCCTCCCCCACATCCACCCCCACCCCATCCCCCTCCCTCCCCCACATCCACCCCACTCCTCCCCCTCCTTCCCCCCATCCACCCCCTCCCTCCTCCACCATCCACCCCATAATCCACCCCACTCTTCCCCCTCCTTCCCCCACAATCCACCCCACATCCCCCACAATCCACCCCACATCCTACCCCTCCCTAATCCCCCCCATCCACCCCACATCCTCCCCCTCCCCCACCATTCACCCCCCACCCCTCCCTCCCTAATCCCCCCACCAGCCAATCTCGCTCAGCTAATTGTTTAACAGCCAGTTACGGAAGCGAAAACAAGCAGTTCCGGAGCGCAAACGACCTAACGATTGTCCAGGCTTAATGACCTTAGGAAACTACACAGGGAGGTAATTAAGCGAAGTAATGACCGACCCGACGGGCTGTTCTCTCGGGGCGGCTGTCGGGGGGGGCTTTTGCTATTGATATTTTTTCATCATTTCTATCACTGCTGGTATTATTATCATTGGTGTCATTGTTACTTTTATTTATTTATCGTTATTGTTATTGCTATTACTATTGTTATTATCAGTGTTATAATTGTTATTATCATCATTATCATCAGCTTGTCCATACCCACTCCTCTTACCCCAGCATCTCTTATCGCTTACCCACACCCACTCCTCTTGCCCCAGCATCTCTTATCGCTTATCCACACCCACTCCTCTTAGCCCATCATCTCTTATCGCTTATCCACACCCACTCCTCTTGCCCCAGCATCTCTATCAGCTTATCCACTCCCACTCCTCTTACCCTAGCATCTCTTATCGCTTATCCACTCCCACTCCTCTTAGCCCATCATCTCTTATCGCTTATCCACACCCACTCCTCTTGCCCCAGCATCTCTATAGCTTATCCTCCCTTTCTCTTTAGCATCTCTTATCTTATCCTCCCACTCTTGGCCATCATCTCCTCAACCTCCACACCCACTCCTGCCCCCAACACTCTCTATCAGCTTATCCTCCTCCTCTTACCCTAGCATCTCTTATCGCTTATCCACTCCCACTCCTCTTAGCCCATCATCTCCACCCATCAGCTTATCACACCACTCCTCTTTAACATCTCTATAAGCTTATCCCTCCCACTCCTCTTGCACCTATGTCTCTTATCGCTTATCCACTCCCACTCTGTAGCCCATCATCTCTTATCGCTTACTCTGCCACCCACTCCTCTTGCCCCAGCATCTCTTATCGCTTATCCACACCCACTCCTCTTGCCATCATCTCTATCAACCTCCATCCACTCTCTTCACCCAGCATCTCTTATCGCCTCCACCACTCCTCTTAGCCCATCACTCTCCTTATCTTGTCCATCCCCACTCTCTACCCCAGCATCTCTTATCGCTTATCCACACCCACTCCTCTTAGCCCATCATCTCTTATCGCTTATCCACTCCCACTCCTCTTACCCCAGCATCTCTTATCGCTTATCCACACCCACTCCTCTTACCCCAGCATCTCTATCAGCTTATCCACTCCCACTCCTCTTACCCCAGCATCTCTTATCGCTTATCCACACCCACTCCTCTTACCCCAGCATCTCTTATCGCTTATCCGCACCCACTCCTCTTGCCCTAGCATCTCTTATCGCTTATCCGCACCCACTCCTCTTACCCCAGCATCTCTTATCGCTTATCCGCACCCACTCCTCTTGCCCTAGCATCTCTTATCGCTTATCCGCACCCACTCCTCTTACCCCAAGCGTCTATCATTTAACCACATATATTTCATCTTATCTTCTCTTTTATATCTTTTGTATCCTTATATTGTCGCACCACTCTCTTACCCCAGCATCTCTTGCTATCGCTTATCACACCCACTCCTCCCACCTATCTCTTATCGCTTATCCACACACACTCCTCTTACCCCAGCATCTCTTATCGCTTATCCACACCCACTCCTCTTACCCCAGCATCTCTTATCGCTTATCCACACCCACTCCTCTTACCCCAGCATCTCTATCAGCTTATCCACTCCCACTCCTCTTACCCCAGCATCTCTTATCGCTTATCCACACCCACTCCTCTTACCCCAGCATCTCTGCTCGCTTATCCACTCACTCCCCCCTGGCCCACAGCGTCTCATCAGCCCATGCTCCCACTCCTCTTTTATCCTCTATCGCTTATCTCCACTCCTCTTACATCATTATCAGCTTATCCTCCTCCCTCTTACCCCAGCATCTCTTATCTCTTATCCACACCCACTCCTCTTACCCCAGCATCTCTTATCGCTTATCCACACTCACTCCTCTTACTCCAACATATCTATCAACTTATCCACTCCCACTCCCACTCCTCTTACCCCATCATCTCTTACCGCTTATCCGCACACACTCCTCTTACCCCAGCATCTCTATCAGCTTATCCGCTCCCACTCCCACTCCTCTTACCCCACCATCTCTATCAACTTATCCACTCCCACTCTCACTCCCACTCCCCTTACCCCCAGCATCTCTATCAGCTTATCCACTCCCACTCTCACTCCCACTCCCCTTACCCCAGCATCTCTATCAGCTTATCCACTCCCACTCTCACTCCCACTCCCCTTACCCCAGCATCTCTATCAGCTTATCCACTCCTCCTCACTCCTCCCTTACCCCAGCATCTCTATCAACTGTCCACTCCACTCTCATCCCCACTCTGCCACCACAACCTCTATATCAGCTTATCCTCCCACTCTCACTCCCACTCCCCTTACCCCAGCATCTCTATCAGCTTATCCACTCCCACTCTCACTCCCACTCCCCTTACCCAAGCATCTCTATCAACTTATCCACACCCACTCCTCTTACCCCACCATCTCTATCAGCATATCCACTCCCACTCCCACTCCTCTTACCCCCAGCTCACCGTGCCTGTCTTTCCGAGCTGCACCATCCCACCGCTGTCAGCACTCGCCGCTCCGTGATCTGCCGTGACTCTCTTCCCTCATACCACGATGTGTGGGTACCCGCTGGTGCAACGTGCTGGTGGAGGGCTGCTCTGAATAATTTCCGCGGATCGAATAAACCATTAAGGGGAGGGGAAGGGAGGGGAGGGGAGGGGAGGAAAGGAGAGGGGTGAGTGGGGGTAGAAGGGGAGGGGAGGGTAGGTGGAGGGAAGAAGGGGAGGGGAGGGGAGGAAAGGAGAGGGGTGGGTGTGGGTAAGAAAGAGGAGGGAAGGAAAAGAAGGGTGAATTGGAAAAGAAGGAGGAGGAAAAAAGAGAAGAGGGGTGGGTGGAAAAGAGGGAAAGGAGAGGGAGTGGGTGAAGAAAGGGGGAGGAAAGGAGAAGGGGTGGGTGGGGAAGAAGGGGAGGGAGGGTGGTGGGAGAAAAGGAGGGGAGGAAAGGAGAAGGGTGGGTGGGAAGAAAGAGGGGAGGAAAGGAGGGAGGGGTGGGTGGAGAAGAAGGAGGGGGAGGGGAGGGGAGAGGAGGGGAGGAAAGGAGAGGGGTGGGTGGGGAAAGAAGGGGAGGAAAGGAGAGGGGTGGGTGGGGGAAGAAGGGGAGGAAAGGAGAGGGGTGGGTATAGGAAGAAGGGGAGGGGGAGGAAAAGGAAGGAGGGTGGAGTGGGGGGGAAGAAGGAAAAGGAGAGGAGGAGAGGAAGGGAGAAAGAGAGGGGGTGGGTGTGGGGAAAAGAAGGGGAGGGGAGGAAAGGAGAAGGGTGGTCGTGGGGAAGAAGGGGAGGAGAAAGGACGGGAGGGGTAGGGTGGGAAGAAGGGGTTGGGGAAAGGGGTAGGGGAGGAGGGGTTGTTGAAGAAGAGGAGGAGAGGAGACGGGAGTGAGGGAAGGATGGGAAGAAGGGGAGGAAAGGAGCGGGTAGTGAAGAGGAGGAGAGGAGGGTAAGGGAAGAGAGGGGGTAGGGGAGGGGGAGGAAGGAAAGGCAGAAAAGAAGGGGAGGGTGGGAAGAAAGGGTGGAGTAGGGAGGGGTAAAGAAGAGGGGGAGGGTAAGGGAGGAAGGGAGGGGGGAAATGTAGGTATACAGATATGGGGGCATCGAAAGGGGGAGATGAAGAAGGAAGGAGGGAAAGTGAAAGGGGACGAGAGGTAGGAGGGAAGTATGGAGGGGAAAGAAGAGTAGAGGAGGGGCATGAAGGAAGGGGAGGGAGGGGGAGGGGCCAGGCATGGGGGTACGAAAGGAGAGGAGAAAAAGAAAGATGGAGGGACAAAAAAGAATGTTTAGAAGAGTGGAATTGAAGAAACAAAGAAACAAAAAAGCGTGATTTATGTGCAATACAAATAAAGAAAAAAGAGGAAAAGGGAGGAGAAGAAACGAAGATGGAAATAGATAAAAGTGCAAAAGAAGAAAAGGGGAAGAAGAAAAACTGATAAATCTAATGAAAATGCAATTAAATTCTAACACAATAGCTAGACAAATCATTTTGACCGCCTTCTTCACAATTCAATACAAAGGTAAATAAAGTGATATTAAATCCACCATCGACAGCAAACAAACAAAGAAAGTCACACAAAAGAAACCACTCATTAGTTTAAACACAACCAAACAAACAAACAAACAAATACAATCTCAAAACGATCTGAATTAATGTCCCTTTATCATAATATCAAATGAACACACAAGCAAACAAACACTAAATTACCTGCTTATTTTTTTTTTTTAGACATTAGTGTCACACAAACACACACACGCACGCACACACACACACACACATACACACACACACACACACCCACACACACGCACCCCCCCCCCCCCACACACACTCATACCCATACCCACACACACACACAAACAGCTGCAACACTCTGAC
>BOPN01004841.1:10000-12500 GCA_017312705.2 Penaeus japonicus
CTGCAGTGAAAGTCGGTCGAGGTGTGTGTGTTTTTGCTGTGTGTGTTTGTGTGTGTAGAGAGAGGGAGTCACATACATACGCTAGCACATGCAAAACCACACAAACAGGTACGCGCAAATATGTATATTTGTACACACAAACAGACACACACGCATACACACACATACACACACACGCGCGCGCACACACACACACACACACACACACACACACACACACATATATATATATATATATATATATATATATATATATATATATATATATATATATATATATATATATATATATATATTCTCCCTTTCTCCCTCCCTCTCCTTCTCTCTCCCTCCTTCTCATTCCCTTTTCCTCCCATTCTCCCTCCCTCTCCTTCCCTTTCCCTTCCCATTCTCCCTCCCTCTCCTTCTCTCTCCCTCCCTCTCCTTCCCTTTCCCTTCCATTCTCCCTCCCTCTCCTTCTCTCTCCCTCCCTCTCCTTCCCTTTCCCTTCCATTCTCCCTCCCTCTCCTTCTCTCTCCCTCCCTCTCCTTCCCTTTCCCTTCCATTCTCCCTCCCTCTCCTTCTCTCTCCTCCCTTCCTCTCCTTAGCCCTTTCCCTTCCCATTCTCCTCCCTCTCTCCCTCTCTCCCTCTCCCTCTCTCTCCTTCCCCTTTCCCCTTCCATTCTCCTTCCCCTCCTTTCCTTCCCTTTCTCCTCCCTCTCCTTCTCTCCCTTCCTCTCCTTCCTCTCATTCCCTCCTTTCCTTCCTTCTTCTTCTCCCTCCTCCTTCTCTCTCCCTCCTTCCCTCCTCTATCTCTCTCTCACATTCCCTCTCTCCTTGGAAACTCTCTCTCCCTCCATCTCCTTCTCTCTCCCTTCCTCTCCCTTCCTCTCCCTCCCTCTCCCTCCCTCTCACCCGACCGTGAGCGCTTGCCAACTGATCCAAGAAGTTTACTTTCTCTTCGCCCTGAGGTAGTAGTAATAGCACTGAGGATGAAAAGGATACGAGATAATAATGATAATGATGATGGTGATGATTGTAATAATCATAGTAATAATGATGATGATGATTGTAATAATCATAGTAATAATGATGATGATGATTGTAATAATCATAGTAATAATGAGGATGATGATTGTAATAATCATAGTAATAATGATGATGTTGATTGTAATAATAATAGTAATAATGATGATGGTAATGATAAAAATTGTGACAATGATAATGATGGTTATGATAAGGAGGATAATGGTGGATATGATTAATGATAAAGGTAATGTCCTTACATTGATATGATGATAACAATAAAAATGCTAATAATATTGATATTGCAAATACTAATGATATAAGACATTCACGATACAGACAACGAGAAAGAAATGATAAGAGAGAGAAAAAAAAAAACTTTTCTCTGGTGAATATTAACTCACGTGTTTCGCAAACATGGTTTCCCGCGTCTGCATACATGCATTTCTGTCGTTCGCGTAAGAACATATATGCATCCGCCTGTCGTTCGCACAAAAATACATCCATGCATCCACATGCGTTCGCGTAAAACAAAGAGCAAATATGGCCGCTCGTTTGGTTTCAAGCTGCCAGTGTAAACAGTTCCTTTGTGAATTCCTACGATTTCTCCTTTGCAAAGTTGGATAACGGATTCATAATGAGATATTCTCTATTGCAATCTTTTTTTTCTTGTGCAAAAATAAATAATTGATACTAGCAGATATTTTCTTCCTATTGCAAAATGAATAAGAGATCCAGACTAACGAGGAAAAAAAGTGTATGGATATTCCTATGATTCCCCCTTTGAATAATAAATGAATAATTCTTATTGAATGGGGAATATCTATATGTGTGTCTCTAGTGCGCTGGAGGAAGATAAATGGATGGAAAGGAAAGATTGGCAGAGGGATTGGAAAGGAGAGAGAGAGAGAGAGAGAGAGAGAGAGAGAGAGAGAGAGAGAGAGAGAGAGAGAGAGAGAGAGAGAGAGAGAAAGAGAAAGAGAGAGAGAGAAAGAGAGAGAGACAGACAGAGACAGAGAGAGAGAGAAATAGAAGGATACAAAGAGACAGAAAGGTTAAGATAAAAGAGAGAAAGGATGAAACAGACAGACAAAACAAAACAAACAACCAGAATCACACACCAACAAAACCCCTTAAACGCGTGCCATCAGGATATGAATTCCAATACTCCATTACTCTAAAATCTCTTTGTCTTTACTTTACACATCCCTAATCCCTCCCTCCCTCCCTCCTTCCCTCCCTCCCTCCCTCCCTCCCTCCTCCCTTCCCCTCCCTCCCTCCCTCCCTCCCTCCCGCCCTCCCTCCCGCCCTAAAAATAGAAAGAGAAAAAGAAAAGAAAAGAAAAAAAAAATTCCCATTAGTCCAAATACTCAAGAGGTATAGGCCTAACTCTGTATATAAACCCGTACATCTTTTATGCCAGTAGGCTTAAGTTTCTCGGTTGACGGAACTTTTGGTGACAGTGTTTCAATATTTCGTAAAATATATATGTTAC
>BOPN01004841.1:17500-20000 GCA_017312705.2 Penaeus japonicus
ATATTCATTGAAAAAAAAGATATAATACCCGCAGACGTACAAGGAAAAAAAAAAAGTTATTACGACACTGATTCAGTTATAGACAAAAAAAAAAAAAAAAAAAAAAGAGAGAGAGAGAGAGAGAGAGAGAGAGAGAGAGAGAGAGAGAGAGAGAGAGAGAGAGAGAGAGAGAGAGAGAGAGAGAGAGAGAGAGAGAGAGAGAGAGAAAGGGAAAACGGGTATAAAATGGATTCAGAATCACGTAATACATAAAGAAAAGGTTTAAACGAATGACAACGAGAGTAATATTTACTTTAGAATTTTATCTACAACGAAGAATCGGGTGACTGGAAATAACTTTGAGATTGAGGTGGTATTAAATCAAAGAAAAGGAGAATTATGATGGCTTTCGAATTAATGTGCGAAGTGTAACTAAAAGAAAGATTATTATAATTATTTTTTTCTCTCTTTTCTATCTCTCTTTCTCTCTGCTTTCTCCCTCTCTCTCTCTCTATCTCTCTCTCCCTTTCCTTCATTCCCTCAGTCCTACCCCCTATCTCCCCCTCCCTCTCCTCCCCTCACTCCTTCTCATCCACTCTCCCATCCACCCTCCCTCTCTCCCACCTACCCACCCTCCCTCCTCCCACACCCTCCCTCCCCCTCCCCCTCCCCCCTCCACACTCTCCCTCTCCTTCTCTCTTCTTTCCCGTTGCCTTCAACCGCATCGGTCCATCGCGGGGAAAACTCTGCACTAATCAACGTCAATTAACTTCACAAATTGCATCGCTATACCGGTGGGTCTCTGCAACAACGCCTCCGTCCGTTGCAAGTTGCAAGAACGTCGCAAGAACGAAAAGATAGGCCGATCGACAACAAAAGAATAGGTATAATAATAATATAATAATAATAAAAGAATAATAATATGATATAATGATAAAAGAATAATAATAAAAGGTATAATAATAAAAGAATAGGTATAAGAATAATCGACAACAAAAGAATAGGTATAATAATAATAGAATAATAATAAAAGAATAATAATATGATATAATGATAAAAGAATAATAATAAAAGGTATAATGATAAAAGAATAGGTATAAGAATAATCGACAACAAAAGAAAAAAAATATATATATATAATGAAGAAAGAAGAGGAATAGGTAGGGAACGGAAGAGAGATATATAGAAGAATTGAGAAAAGACAGATAAAGGAGAGTAGATAGAATATTACAAAATATATTGATAGAATAGGTAACAATAATTGGTAGAGAACGGGTAATAGATAACAGAAAATAGATTGGTAACAGAAAATAGGTAGATATAATGCACAAAAAAATAAAGAAAAAGAGAAATGAAGATCGATAAAGAGAGAGAGAGAGAGATAGATACATAGATAGATAGATAGATAGATAGATAGAGAGAGAGAGAGAGAGAGAGAGAGAGAGAGAGAGAGAGAATAGAAAAGAAAAAAGAAAGAAAGTAAAGCGGAAATTCAAATAAACAAAAATAACACAACGAAAATAAGTGGCAGCAAATAGACATGAAGTAACACTAACATGCGACAAAAAAAAAAGAGAAAAAAGAAGCAGATAAAGAATAAAGATGATGAAAGAATAGGCTGAATATATGACAACACACACACACACACATACACACACACACACACACACACACACACACACACACACACACACACACACACACACACACACACACACACACACACACACACACACAAACACACACACACACACACACACACACACACACACACACACACACACACACACACACACACACACAACACACACACACACACACACACACATATATATATATATATATATATATATATATATATATATATATATATATATATATATATGTATATATATACATATATATATATATATATATATATATATATATATATATATATATATATATATATATATATATACATATATATATATATATATATATATATATATATATATATATATATATATATATATATATAATCAAAGAAAATGGAATAATTTTCACTAAACGGTTGAGCAAAATAGTTCATAATGATGATTACATAACATAATTCCCTCACATAAACATAGATGACTGGCATTAGAAGCGGCCACAACGAGCCGCTTAATCAGATTGATACTGTCATATGTCTTCCCCTCCTCGTTTGTCCTGTTTAATGACGGTAATTAAGTCTAGATTATGATTTGCGAGTTGATTTATTTTTTGGTGTTATGTTTTAGGGTCCCCTTAAAAGAAAAGAAAATGGAGTGATGAAAGAAAATGGGTAAGACGATAAGATGAATTTATAGCGAGTAAAATCATTGAAAAAAGCAAAAAGAAATAACTTACAAGTTTTCAAAACAAAAAGAGGAAAAAACTAAATTGAAATATAACAAAGAAAAGGGAGAAATTTCCTCAAACACACACACAAGAAAAAACAATTGTAAGATAAGTGTAATCAACCCCTTCAACCAAGAAAAAACAACAACAACAACAAAAC
>BOPN01004841.1:32500-35000 GCA_017312705.2 Penaeus japonicus
TGTATATATATATATATATATATATATATATATATATATATATATATATATATATATATATATATAGATATATATATATATATATATATATATATATCGTTAAAGAAATTGCTGAGAAATATTTGTAAAAAACTTGAATATCCGAAGGAAGGAAAGAGCAGCTTTGTGGATACGAGCTCGGTGACAGGGCGGTTGTATCACAGACATGATAGATTGGAGCCTTAAATCCCTGTTTCCCGCCTAGAGATAGCGCAGGACTTTGGATACGTTTTAGGGAGGACGTGAAATCGATAATATGAGGATATGATGAAAATATAAAGAAGAGAAATAATGTTTTGTTAGGTTTTTATGCGTTTTTAGAATCGAAATGAAAGAGAATGTTATAAAATAGGATAATGTAGTAATGCTTTTTTCCCCTCTTTCGTGTAATCGTTGAAAAAGAAAATGATGACGGAATTTTCACAGAATAAAAAAGCCGGGCAGACGTAATATGCATAATGAAAATTATTCAAATGCAATTAGATTGGTGGCAAAAATAATAAACACATACAATATAGTTGTTAACTTGCCATTCTGAACCAAGAATGAGTGTGTGCTTTAATTAATTGAAATATGTATTTTTTCTATTTTCTATTTAGTTTAGAAATAAATTCAAACAGTAAAAAAATATGCAAATATTTTGTTAACTTGACTAATTTGGTTCTAAAATTCCAGGGATGGGCTTTTGCCATCATCCGTATCATGCGTAATGCACACATGACAGATGGGTTCATATATAAAGTGGTCGTGTTTATTCATTTGTATGAGTATGCGTATGTAGGAAAGAAGAGAGAGAGAGACAGATAAATAAACAGAAGAAAGGACACCGTAACATACACATATGGAAATATATTTATGTCCCGAATTCGGAGAGGAAAAGAGAGAGAAAGAGAGAGACAATTGGGAAAGATAGTTAAGTGGATAGATAGGTAGTGAGAGAGAGAGAGAGAGAGAGAGAGAGAGAGAGAGAGAGAGAGAGAGAGAGAGAGAGAGAGAGAGAGAGAGAGAGAGAGAGAGAGAGAGAGAGAGAGAGAGAGAGAGAGAGAGAGAGAGAGAGAGAGAGAGAGAGAGAGAGAGAGAGAGAGAGAGAGAGAGAGAGAGAGAGAGAGTGAGAGAGAGAGAGAGAGAGAGAATAAGAGAGAGATATAAAGAAAGAGAGAGATAAAGAGAGACTGGTAGACAGACAAATAAACAGACAGACAGAGAGATATCGAGATATAAAGAGCAAGAGATACGAGACAGACAGACAGACAGACAAACAATAAAAACCTCTCTCTCAAAAAAAGAAAAAAGGTAAAACCAAAAAGACGACCCAAAAAAAGATTCCAAAGCACCACCACCCACAGGCTCGTTTCCTCGGCGGCGGAGGGATGAAAACTGATCGAAGTCTGGCATTGTGTTTGAGCGTGTAAGGGAGATGCCTGAGTCTTGATGGATATTGCCGGGCCTCCCAGCACTGGGGAATCGATAATGGAGATGTTAAAGGAGTCAAGAGGAGGCACGAGGATGGAATAGGCTGTGTGCGTGATGCTGGCTTTTTCACCTCTGATATGTGTGTGTGTGTATATATATATATATATATATATATATATATATATATATATATATATATGTATATATATTTATATTTATATATATCTATATCCATCTATATCTATATATATCTATATCTATATCTATATCTATCTATCTATCTATCTATCTATCTATCTATCTATCTATCTATCTATCTATATATATATATATATATATATATATATATATATATATATATATATATGTATACATATATATATATATATATGTATACATATATATATATATATATATATATATATATATATATATATATATATATACATATATGTATATATAAATCACACACACTCACACACATTTAAGTATATATATGTATACATATACATACATACATATATATATATATATATATATATATATATATATATATATATATATATATATATATATATATATATGTATGTATATATATGCATATATATATATATATATATATATATATATATATATATATATATATATATATATATATATATATATATATATATGTGTGTGTGTGTGTGTGTGTGTGTGTGTGTGTGTGTGTGTGTGTGTGTGTGTGTGTGTGTGTATGTATGTACACACACACACTCTTCATTGTCCATCTTTCTCTTCAATGTCCATCTCTCTATCTTTCTCTCTCTGTCTCTGTCTCTCTACCTCTCTATCTATCTATCTATCTATCTGTCTATCTATATCTATATATATGCATATATATATATATATATATATATATATATATATATATATATATATATATATATATATATATATATATATATATATAGATAGAGAGAGAGAGAGAGAGAGAGAGAGAGAGAGAGAGAGAGAGAGAGAGAGAGAGAGAGAGAGAGAGAGAGAGAGAGAGAGAGAGAGAGAGAGA
>BOPN01004841.1:45000-62500 GCA_017312705.2 Penaeus japonicus
ACTCATAAGCATAGGTTTTCTTCCTCTTTCCTACCTCTTTATGTTTTCTTTATTGTGGATAGTTTTACATTTCATATTCGTTCATGACAGTACACGAATACGAAAGAACAAAGTTTCTTTTTGTCCTCCCATAAAACAGCAATACTTCTATCATACTAAGTATAAAGAAATAATGAAGTGATATGGACCCTATAATACAATTCTGGTCAAGTGCAGCACTGATAGAGCCTATAATATGACATATAAGTCTCTCAATACAATAAAATACACAAAAATTCAAACACAAAAATGGATCTAGTTTTACAATGAATGACTAAAAGAGAATGGGAAAAGTAATGGCAAGTTGCATGAGCCTGCTTCCTTCTGAAATAAAACCCATCTTGGAGACTGGGCAAGCAAATCTATGAGTGTTTTATATTGTACAGTTCAATATACAATTGTGGTATTCTATTTTTCATAAACAATAATCAAATCATTTATCATCTATTCACTGCACTAACAATCACTATATTATTCATCATTCATTCCTTGATTCGCATATTACATTACAGCGTCTTGGTATCCATTTGTCAAATCGATTTTATTGATCAACCTGTTTGGACCTTCGGCTAATGGTGTAGTGAAATGTGGATTATATGCCCGTAGAGTTGTACTCGTTCCCTCTATCTCCCTTCTCTCCTGTCTTCCCTCTATCCCTCGCTCCCTTCCCTCTTTCTCTCACTTTCACCCTTTCTCGTCCCCCTCATTCTCCTTCTCTCACGATCATCTCTTCCATTTATCCCTCTCTCTTTCTTCGTTTCTCTCTCATCTCCTTTCTACTGACTGTATCAGCAGATATTGTGACAGTGTATACGTTATAGAAAAAGAAAAACGGAAATTTCTACAAGGACAAAAATCCTGAACACCGGCAGTTATCATGTCGCGGCCACTGACAGGGCTTCATGAAAAATGCAAAACCTAAAAATACTCGGGGCATTTTTGTTCCTAATTGTCTTCTTCTTTTAAAGGTTTAGTATGTTCACCAATAGTTCTTTAGTTTTTTTTCTCTTTTCTCTTTCTGGACCTTTCTGCTTGTGTGCATTTGTATGAGTATATGTATATGTATATATGTATATATACATACATATATATATATATATATATATATATATATATATATATATATATATTCATGTGTGTGTGTGTGTGTGTGTGTGTGTGTGTGTGTGTGTGTGTGTGTGTGTGTGTGTGTGTGTGTACGCATATATATATATATATATATATATATATATATATATATATATATATATATATATATATATATATATATATATATATATATATATATATATATATATATATATATATATATATATATATATATATAAATATATATATACATACATATATATATATATATATATATATATATATATATATATATATATATATATATATATATATATATATATATATATATATATATATATATATATATATATATATATATATATATGTATGTATATAATATATATATATATATATATATATATATATATATATATATATATATATATATATATATATATATATATATATATATTTATGTATATTTGTATATATATATATATATATATATATATATATATATATATATATATATATATATATATATATATATATATATATATATATATATATATATGTATGTATGTATGTATGTATATGCATATATATATGTATATATATATATATATATATATATATATATATATATATATATTTATATATATATATATATATATATATATATATATATATATATATATATATATATATATATATGTATATATATAAAACACATATATAGATATACGAGAAAAAAAGAAAGACGGAGAACAATCAAGAGGCAAAACAATCGAACAGACAGACACAAACAATTCAAAACAAGAGCAAATCCGCCATTCCACCCCTCAGACCTTCTCTCGCTTTAGCTAGTCATCCATCTACAAACTCTCCCGTCCATCAGATGACATCGCGATCTGACAGCACAAACTGACATCACAAACTGACGTCACCGAGGAGATGTGTGTCAAGGGCTAGAGTGACATCCGGAGCGAGAAAGGACTAGTGATCAGACAACGAGACCGCACCTGCCGAGGCTGATGGAGACCTCGCTGGAAGTAGCTTTGTGCGGAAGGAGGAAAGGGGGGGGAGAAGTAGGGGATGGGGGATGAGGAGGGTGTGAGAGAGAGAGGGAGATAGAGAGAGAAAGAGATGGATAGAGAGATAGAGGAAGATAGAAGGAGAGAGAGAAAGAGAGAAGGAGAGAGAGAGAGAGAGATAGATATATATATAGAGAGAGAAAGAGAAAGAGAGAGTGAGTGATTGGAAAGATTATGACTGGAGGATGGGGACTAATGGGAGAAAGAGAGATAATAATCATGACAATAAGACACAGGGAATCAGAGGACACAAGACCGGAATGACTGGAAAAGATTGAGAGTGACCTACGTCCTGCAGTGGAATTGTCGTGATCGAATTTGCAGTCGGGTATCCATACTGGAGCATAGAAGATGGGGAAGCAAGGAAATGGGTCTCACAAGGTGGCGTGAGGCAGGTGACCCTTGCAGACGATCTCCTGCGCTGAGCGTCACCCTTCGTATGGATACTGGGCTTACAAAACCAGTTGAAAATGGTTCTGGAAAATAATATTGACACCTCAAAATATTGCACGCATATCTGCGCAGAAAATGCACGGGCAGTTCGTAAAAGTAACTTTTCGCGGGCTCTAGTTCGCACAGGTGAAAACGCGCACCTGAAGAGAAGCCCGCCACAGACAGAGGGAGACACAGAGAAACACTTGAGACAGAGAGAGGGCACGCTGGGGCTCGCCAGGACGACACGCTGTCGCCATTTTTGTTGTGTTTTAGATATTGAGTGTTATTTTTAATATTCCACTTTTGTAACGGCCTACCTTCGCCAGTGGAGTTCATCTGTGACCTGTGAGGATATGATAAGGTAAAGACAATTATATTGATTGTATATATGTACGCTGCCACTCCCGGAGTAAAACACCAGAACTCGTTGTTTTATTTAATTTCTTCCGTTTTAGTTGTCTTATTTCTTTCTTTTAATTTATACGAGGGAAGTGCTGCCAAACAAAATCCTCTTCTACTCACGTCTACGCACACACACACACCCACACACACACACATACACTCACACACACACACACCCACACGCACACGCACACGCACACGCACACGCACACGCACACGCACACGCACACGCACACGCCTACTTGGAGACTATAATTATTTGTCTGAACTTGTGCTTATGGCAGATAAGGAATTCGAGTGTAGAACCTAAATAGGGTTATAGTTCTGCTTGAGTTTAATACTCTAATTATTAGATTCCCTCTTGGCCACTTGCCTCATGCTTAAGTCGGACCACGCGCTACCACAAATGAGTCCGTTTCGAATATTTGCAGGAAAAGTACTTGATTAATATGAGCTCGGGAAATATTTAAATGAAATCTGATGAAACATCCCGTGGATTTATTATATTTAGATGTCCGGCACTGGCCTTCACAATTGAGCCAGCCGTGACAGCCTGCTCTTGGTGGCATCGGTGTTCAGTGGGTAGTTGAATTAGCCAGGAGCTATTGTTTTGTGTTGCCTTCTGACGGACCAACGCCGGCCAAAGGGAATCAAACCTTGGTGTATTATTATATATTTATTACATATATATAGTGTTCTGTGTTCTCTTTTATTCGTGCGTGTTCTTAAGTATATAATTGTTTGTTTTATTTTTGGTAATGAAGTGTTTTCTCACATTTTAGATAAATTTTGATGATTTTTACTTTTTTTATATTAGTTGTGCCTACGTAATGTCTTATTCTCCAGGGTGCAGGTGTTGCAACAATATTTAACATGGTGACTGATTTCTTTAGGGCGTAATGTCTAAAGTGGATAGTGTTAAAGTCGGTGTAACCGCAGTATGAACAGTGTATAGTGCATAGACAACGATTTACTGACAGTTTAATTTCCTTTTAATCTACGTTAAGTGAACTTTCATGATGGTTCGAGGAAGAAAAGCTGGCACCGACACATCACATTCTGCGCCGGCAGGAAGGTGAGGAACGGCCGGAAGGTGCAACTGCTCTGGTAGAAGGGTTACTAGACGCGGAAATCAGCACCTATGAAGAGCTATCTGACCAGATCTCGACTCTGAAGGCACAGACCGTTGAGTGGGAGGAGCGGTATATGAGAAGAGAAGCAAAGGCAGAAGAAGAAAGGAAGACAAGTGACGAAAAAATCAGGCTCTTGGAAGCAAAAATGGAAAAAGATCGGATGAAAAGCGAAGAACAACTGAAAGCTTCAATGGAAAGAAATCGAATTTTAGAGGCGCAATCCGTACATGATCGTCAGCTTCGTGACGATGCAATGCGTCAGATGGAGGAGCAGAGTACTTTAAGGGAAGCTGCGATTGAGAGAGACCGCGCAACACTTCAAGAGGTGAGGACCGCTCACCGCATTCAAGCTGACAAGGATAGAGCTGTTGTGGCAGAGGCAAACCGTTCGCTGAGAGAAGCTCTGCAATCAATCACACCAAGTATAACGCCTACAAGCCGAGCCAAACACAAGTTCTAAGTAAGAACCAGAACGAGATTTACGGATCTACATTCTGGCGGATCTTCATCTCAAAATTGTGAGCCTGTTGATCAGCATTCAACAAGGGTTGCTGTCTACATGGAAAAGGAGCCCATTCCAAAGTTCTCAGGTGATACACCAGCATCCCAACCTCTTCGTCGTAACCAAGAGATAGAGAAGTGGTCACGCCAAATTGAAAATCTCTACAATCACGTACAGACGACACCTTCATCAGAAATGCCAGGGCATCTTGTCGCGGACCAGCAGATCTCATTATAAATAGCTCTATTTTCGACAGCATACGTGACTGGGGCAACTTCAAGACAAAACTACGCCAGAAGTTCCGAGGAACAAGCTCTACTAGTGATTTTTTCCGTCTCCTCCATGAACACCGCCTCACAAGTGGTCAAGCCCCTTTAGACTTTTATATTACCCTTGAAGGGGCAGTTTATCAAGGTGTTCGAGACTACCCTACTGCAGTTGGGGATCCAGATGAGCTGATTAAGAGGCTCTTTTTGCAAGGTCTTCCAGGCTGGTTAAGGGGGAAGTGTATTTTCCATGTCAGTATACACCACAGCAACTGAGTGGACACGACGCAGCGGGTATGGAATGCACGTGTGGGCATCCGGGCAGGGGAAGAAGGGCCAACTCGTCTATTCCCTTCATCTGCAAGATCTGGGAGTAGAGTAGCAGGAATTGATGTACCTTCCAGGATAGTTTCACGATCTTTTGGACTTGTACCACGACAGCCATCTCGGCAAGCAGATCAATTTAGGAAAGCAACTGCTCGTACGTGTTGGGCGTGCCGTCAGGAAGGGCATTTCCGGAGAGAATGTCCCTTTCTCAACATCCCGAGCGGAATGGGGCCTGCTGCATCGGGAGAAGAGCCATACCCTAGGGGGCAGGGTCCCAGAGTGCAGTTCAATGAGCAACAACCAAATAACCGGACATAGTAGCCCTTATGGACGATATGTTGCAATGAACATAGAGGAAATCCAATACGAACCTTCATTGACACGAAATCAGGTAACCTTATTGAGAAAGGAAGCTGTTGCACATCTTTCACCCCGTAGGACTTTTATTGCAGCTCGAGGTCTTAGAGGAGTCTCGGGGAAAGAGCTTCCTGTGGTTGAAGAGTTGGATATTGAGATTTGGATAAAATCTGGGAAACGATTAATTCATAGGGTTATTGTTGTTGATAATGTATCCTTTCCAGGTGATCTTCTTGTCGGAGTTGATCTGTTGCGCAGAATAGATTATAAGATCATACATGATGCCTCTACTCAGGAAGCGTATCTTCATCTCGATAATGCCGTTTATCCATTGCAGTATGAGAAGGGTGAATCATTTACCAACTCGTATCATTTTGCAAGCAATATATTGTGCATCCCCCTGTTGTTCGTTTGGCTCCAACTCGCACGACGGTTTGTCCAGCTCATACTGGTATGTATGTTAATTGTCACCTATCTCCCCATCTACGTGGGAAATCGGTTTTGATATCCAGCTGCACTACTGCACTGGACGTACCCCGAACCCTCGTGGTTCCAAGGGATGCTAAATGTTCAGTTTTTGTTGTGAATTTGTCTTCTAAACCTGTTACATTGCGTAATGGGTCTCATTTTTGTATAGCAGAGGAGGTTCAACTTTTCAATGCTGATGGTGCTAAAGAAAATATTACTATTTCAGAAAGAGCTGCTGTTGATTTGGATGATCGGAATGAAGTTGCTGATTTTGTGTGGGAAGAGGACGAGTTTGATAGAGAGCATGGTCTTCCAGCTGGCCGAATGCACCTACTTGGGTAGATGATGAATTGTGTTCTTTGTTGCCCGAGAGTGATACTGTGGGAAAAATTGATGCTGCTTTAGAAGCAAGTGCAATGGCGGAATTAGCACTAGTTGAAGCAGACAGTGAGGATGTTATTTGCTGGACCATCGCTGGGCGGTGCATCTTAACTCGAAACATTTGACGATTAGAAGAACTGTTACTAGCTAAGTTCCATCTCTCTTCTCAGGGGATAAGACACAAGTAGGCTTAGTTCCTGGTGTAACTCATAAGATCATGACGAAAGATACAAATCCAATATGCACTAGGCAGTGGCGTCTACCAGAGTCAGCTAAACAAAAGATCCGTAAAGAATGTGATGACATGATTAAAGCTGGCATTATTGAACCATCAACATCTCCATGGCTATCTCCTGTAGTGTTAGTCAAAAAGAAAGATGGGACCTTGCGTTTCTGCGTGGATTACCGTAACTTAAATGCAGTGACTATTGCTGATACACCATCTCTTCAAGAGATTGATGAGCTTAATGGATGAGCTCAGAGACACTCAGGTCTTTTCCCTTCTTGATAGCCGTTCTGCATACTGGTCAGTGGCTGTAGATCCTTCTGATAAGCCTAAAACTGCTTTCAGCGACGGCTACCGTCTTTTTCAGTTTCGCCGAATGCCTTTTGGGCTTTCCACAGCACCAACAACATTCCAACGCACCTATGAATATGATACTTTCCCAGGATGCCCACTTGGCCCACACTTTACACTTATTTAGATGATGTTGTAGTTTACAGCCCTGATTTCGCATCACATCTTGTACAGCTTGAGGAAACGCTAAGAGTTCTTGATAATGCTGGTTTCAAGCTTAACATGTCAAAATGCGAGTTTGCAGTGCAGGAGTTTCGATTCCTTGGATTTAAAGTGACCCCTGAAGGTATATTGCCAGACCCTGACAAGGTACGTAGCATTGTGAACATGCCACCTCCGCAAGACTCCCAAAGGGCGTGCGCCGTTTTCTTGGCGCTTCTGGTTTCTTTAGGAAACATATACCTAAATATGCTGCTATAGCAGCACCATTGAAAACCTGCTTTTAAAGAAGAATCTTCCCATTCCAGTTGGGGTACTCGTGAGCAGGAAGCATTTCAGTCTTTAAAGGGTAAGCTAGCCTCTGCGCCTATATTACAGAAACCTCGTTTTAACGATCCCTTTGAGGTACATACAGATGCGTCGCAAACAGCTATTGGTGCTTGTTTAATGCAGAGGGACGCTGATGGTAATCCTGCTGCAGTTGCATACTTTTCCCGTAAACTTCCCGAGGAAGCCAAAACACGCTATTCTGCAACAGATGCCGAAGCTCTGGCTGTGGTAGAAGGAGTAAGGGCATTTGATCCTTACATTTATGGTAGACAATTTATCGTCTATACTGATCATCGCCCATTGGTTTATGTTTTTACGAGGAAGACAAAAAGTCCTCGTATGTCACTGACCTGTAGGCTCTCCCATTACCAATTTAGATCGTCTATAACGGAGTCCAACTTAAAAACACTGATATGTTATCTCGTGCTATAGGGCAAGTCGATCTTGCCGATGTTGACCCGATTGCAATGCGGGAGGAACAAATTAAAGACCCATTGCTTTTAGAGATTATTGGGTATCTAGAGGAAAGGAGCGTGCAAAAAAAAGCTACCTTTAACCCTGGAGGAATTTTCTTTGCAGAATGGCTTTCTTTATCACATCCGTGAGTTACCTGGACATGTAGTGCATCAGTTGGTAGTTCCACGTTCATTACGTACAGCTGGCAAACTTGCACATAACCAGTGTATTCCCATCCTGGTATATTTCGGACCTATCAAAGTTAAGGGACTATTTTATTTCCTATTTATTCGTGAGGATATTTAAAGATTATATTCTACTTCTTATTTTGCAACTTATCATCGCGAGAAAAAGAAAATTACTCCACATAGGGCCCCCTTTGGCTGCTGCCCCAAATTATCGGCTCCATTTTCAAGAAAGTTGTCAGCTGATCTTGTGGATTGTGGCCAGTCGAATGGTGGATATAGGTATATTCTTGTTTTGATTGACCATCGTACTTGGTTTTTTACAATTGATTCCAAGTCCCATTTAAGGAAGCAGAGGTGATTGCCGAAGCTTATATTAATGACTTTCTAACAATTTTTGGTCCTTACAATACCTGAATGGATGGTGGGTGTGAGTTTACTAATAGATTATTTACTCAGGTATGTGATATTGTCAAAACTAAGACTCATCTTACCATTGCATGTCACCCACAAGCTAATGGGATGGTTGAAAGATCTAATAAGGTGGTGAAAGAGACGTGCTGACTCACAACGCTGAACATGCTCTTCAGAGTGGCATCAGTATGTCCTCGGTCCGGCTAGCATTAAGGATACTGCATTTCATAGCTCGGTAGACCAGCCACTGTATCTCCTTATGGAGTTATAATGGTCTGCATTTCCTGTAGGTCTTTAAATAATGTGACGTTTTTACATGTCGGGTGCGCGTGTTATAAGAATAATGAGGAAATGTTTTGTATGTAAATTAACCTTAGTTCCATATACTAAAGCATCCAGTCTTCTAGGCGTGTGTGTGTGTAAAGCCGGCTAAATTTCCCTAACTAGAATTTATGACAACTCTTGAGATTTCAGCAACAGGTATTCCGAGATCTATGTCGACAATTTGCCTGTTGCATTGCACGCTGCTACAGCTAGTCGGTCCACTTAGTTTATCATAAAATTGATGTATAACTCCCCCTAGTAACATATCTCCATGTAGGTGTTATTTACAATATTGCTTACAACTCTGCCTGATGAGCTCAGCACCTGGGGAACAATCTGCTAGGCAGAGAAGATAGCTCTTACATATGCCGTACTTTATAGCCAAGAGTGTGCTTGATAAATTCTGTTCTGTTCTGAGTCTTACGTTCTCTTAGTGGTGTTTAGAAAACAGTGCCTCTCTATATAACGCAAGTTGGTAACTAAACGCAGCCACTCATTTCCATCTGTGTTTATAAGATCATGTGAATGTTGGAGCTGCTTCTGGAACTACGTGGCTTGATAGTTGCTTCTGTAGTCATGAGCTTGTATACTGCTGCCAAAAAGAGAGTGCCAGTCATTCGAGACGACGACGAACAAAGGATTCAGTGCTTCATGGCATATTCTCAGGTGATCAACATGAGTTGTAAATTCCGGTTGTCTGGCTCTGGCAATACGCTCAGCACTACTTGCCAGAGTCCATTCAAAGTGATTCACGATCCATTCACACTTTATCAAATATGTCAATATGTTCGGTTTTTCATTACTGTTTTTTTGTTTAGTTTGGTCCGCAGATTACTGTTTTTTTATTTACTTTCACATCATATAACTTATTTTTATAGCTTGATCCTTTATTTTCTAACAGGCGTGAACAAGCTTTAAAAGATTAGGCTCATGGTCATTAGGATGTATCATCTAGTATATCACAATTGAGAATGAATACTCACATAGACTATAATCTATGAAATGGATGTATTTGAAACTCGGTTTGTGTTATCCATAGAATTATCATGAGCAATTCCAATGGAAATGAGAAGACCTTTCTATCTCATGACGATATTTTTATATTTTCGTGCCTTTCTTATTCTATTTTGCTTTCCTTGCTTTAATACTTGGGAAGACACGGTGTTTACTACTATGCAGAGATAAATATTAGAGGAACTACTGACATTTATTATCATCTTATTATCATCATTATAATTGCTATATGAGCTGAAGATTCTTTGATATCGTATTGTCGTGATCGAATTTGCAGTCGGGCATCCATACTGGAGCATAGAAGATGGGGAAGCAGAAATTGGTCTCCTGGGTGGCGTGAGGCAGGTGACCCTTGCAGACGATCTCCTGCGCTGAGCGTCACCCTTCTTATGGATACTGGGCTTACAAAACCAGTTGAAAATGGTTCTGGAAAATAATATTGACACCTTAAAATATTGCACGCATATCTGCGCAGAAAATGCACGGGCAGTTCGTAAAGTAACTTTTCGCGGGCTCTAGTTCGCACAGGTGAAAACGCGCACCTGAAGAGAAGCCCGCCACAGACAGATGGAGACACAGAGAAACACTTGAGACAGAGAGAGGGCACGCTGGGGCTCGCCAGGACGACACGCTGTCGCCATTTTTTGTTGTGTTTTAGATATTGAGTGTTACTTTTAATATTCCACTTTGTAACGGCTCACCTCGCCAGTGGAGTTCATCTGTGACCTGTGGAGAGATGATAAGGGTAAAGACAATTATATTGATTGTATATATGTACGCTGCCACCTGAGAAACACCAGAACTCGTTGTTTTCTTTAATTTCTTCCGTTTTAGTTGTCTTATTTTTCTTTAATTTATACGGAATAAAAGCGCCAAACAAAAATCCCTTCTACTCACGTCTACGCACACACACACACACACACACACACACACACACACACACACACACACACACACACACACACACACGCACACGCCCACGCACACGCACACGCACACGCACACGCACACGCACACGCACACGCACACGCACACACGCCTACTTGGAGACTATAATTATTTGTCTGAACTTGTGTTTATGGCAGATAATGAATTCGAGTGTAGAACCTAAATAAGGTAATGTCAGTTTCTGCTTGCATTATTGTCAGTTTAATACCTTCACTATTAGATTCCCTCTTGGCCGCCTTCATTTCATGCTTAAGTCGACTCACGCGCTACCACAAATGAGTCCGTTTTAATATTTGCAGAAAATGATTAATATGAGCTCGGGAAATATTAAATGAAATCTGATGAAACATCCCGTGGATTTATTACATTAGATGTCTGGCACTGGCTCTCACAATTGAGCCACGTGACAGCCTGCCTTATGGTATCATGTCTAGTGGGTAGTTGAATTAGCCAGGAGCTTATTGTTTTAAAGTTGCCTTCTGACGGACCAACGCCGGCCAAAGGGAATCAAACTCGTGTATTATTATATATTTATTACATATATATAGTGTTCTGTGTTCTCTTTTATTCGTGCGTGTTCTTACATATAATTGTCTTGTTTATTTTTGCACAATGTTTTCTCACATTTTAGATAAATTTTGATGATTTTGTTTTTTTATATTAGTTGTGCCTACGTAATGTCTTATTCTCCAGGGTATGGTGTTTGCAACAATATTTATCATGCAGACTGATTTCTTTAGGGCGAATGTCTGTATGGATAGTGTTAAAGTCGGTGTAACCGGGTGTATAAACAGTATAGTGCATAGACAAATGATTTACTGACAGTTTAATTTCCTTTAATCTACGTTAAGTTAACTTTCATGATGGTTCGAGAAGAAAGCTGGCACCGACACATCACATTCTGCGCCGGCCTTGGAAGGTGAGGAACGCCGGAAGCGGTGCAACTGCTCTGGTAGAAGGGTTACTAGACGCGGAAATCAGCACCTATGAAGAGCTATCTGTACTTGATCTCGACTCTGAAGGCACAGACCGTTGAGTGGGAGGAGCGGTATATGAGAAGAGAAGCAAATGCAGAAAGAAGAAATGGTACAAGTGACGAAAAAACTAGGGCTCTTGGAAGCAAAAATGGAAAAGATCGGATGAAAAGCGAAGAACAATCCGAAGCTTAATGGAAAGAAATCGAATTTTAGAGGCGCAATCCGTACATGATCGTCAGCTTCGTGACGATGCAATGCGTCAGATGGAGGAGCAGAGTACTTAAGGGATGGCTGCATTGAGAGAGACCGCGCAACACTTCAAGAGGAGACCGCCTTGCAATCCACAGAGCCAAGGATAGAGCTGTTGTGGCAGAGGCAAACCGTTCGCTGAGAGAAGCTCTACAATCAATCACACCAAGTATAACGCCTACACCAAGCCCAAGGCAAACACCAGTTCATGTAAGAACAAGAACGAGATTTACGGATCTACATTCTGGCGGATCTTCATCTCAAAATTGTGAGCCTGTTGATCAGCATTCAACAAGGGTTGCTGTCTACATGGAAAAGGAGCCCATTCCAAAGTTCTCAGGTGATACACCAGCATCTCCCAACCTCACGTAACCAAGAGATGAGAGAGATGATAAATTGAAAATCTCTCTAATCCACGTACAGACGACACCTTCATCAGAAATGCCAGGGCATTCTGTTGCGGACCAGCAGATCTCATTATAAATAGCTCTATTTTCGACAGCATACGTGACTGGGGCAACTTCAAGACAAAACTACGCCAGAAGTTCCGAGGAACAAGCTCTACTAGTGATTTTTTCCGTCTCCTCCATGAGCACCGCCTCACAAGTGGTCTGCCTCTTAGACTTTTATATTACCTTTGAAGGGCAGTTTATCAAGGTGTCTGAGACTACCCTACTGCAGTTGTAACCAGATGAGCTGATTAAGAGGCTCTTTTGCAAGAATCTTCCAGGCTGACAAGGAGATGTGTGCCATGGGTCGGAAAATGCTCCCCTGCAACAACTGGTAGTGGACACGATCAAGTGGGTATGGAATGCACGTGTGGGCATCCGGGCAGGGGAAGAAGGGCCAACTCGTCTATTCCCTTCATCTGCAAGATCTGGGAGTAGAGTAGCAGGAATTGATGCATCTTCCCAGGATAACGTTTCACGATCTTTTGGACTTGTACCACGACGACCATCTCGGCAAGCAGATCAATTTAGGAAAGCAACTGCCTGTGTACGTGTTGGGCGTGCCGTCAGGAAGGGCATTTCCGGAGAGAATGTCCCTTCAAATGAGTCCGAGCGGAATGGGGCCTGCTGCATCGGGAGAAGAGCCATACCCTAGGGGCAGGGTCCAGAGTGCAGTTCAATGAGCAACAACCAAAATAATCCGACAGCCACTTACATGGATGACCAACTGTTGCAATGAACATAGAGGGGAAACTGGTGCCGAACTTCAGCTTGGACACAGGGAGTCAGGTAACCTTATTGAGAGTAGTTATGCCAGATACATCTTTCACCCTGCAGGGGACTTTTTATTGCAGCTCGAGGTCTTAGAGGAGTCTCGTGGGAAAGAGTTCCTGCTGAAGAGTTGGATATTGAGATTTGAAAAATCTGGGAAACGATTAATTCATAGGGTTATTGTTGTTGATAATGTATCCTTTCCAGGTGATCTTCTATGAGTTGATCTGTTGCGCAGTAATAACACGACCATGATGCCTCTACTCAGGAAGCGTATCTTCATCTCTGAGAATGCCGCTTATCCATTGCAGTGTTAAGGAGAAGGGTGAATCATTGAACTGTATCATTTTTGGTAAGCAAATGTGCATCCCCCTGTTCGTGTTTGGCTCCAACTCGCACGACGGTTTGGTCAAGCTCATACTGGTATGTATGTTAATTGTCACCTATCTCCCCATCTACGTGGGAAATCGGCTTTATTATCCAGCCGCACTACTGCACTGGACGTACCCCGAACCGTTCCAAGGGATGCTAAATGTTCAGTTTTTGTTGTGAATTTGTCTTTCAACCTGTTATATTGTTGCGTAATGGGTCTCATTTTGTATAAAGTAGAGGAGGTTCAACTTTTCAATGCTGATGGTGCTAAAGAAAATATTACTATTTCAGAAAGAGCTGCTGTTGATCGATGATCTGAATGAAGTTGCTGATTTTGTGTGTATAAAGATAATGAGTTTGATAGAGCATAGTCAGCTGGCAGATAACTCGCAGGTAGATTATTTGACCAGTTCTTTGTTGCCCGAGAGTGATACTGTGGAAAAATTGATGTTAAGCTTTAGAAGCAAGTGCGGCTGGCGAATAGCACTAGTTGAAGCAGACGGAGAAGGTGGGAAAAAAAGTGGAGGAGAAGATGGGGAAGGCGGAGAAGGTGGGAAAAAAAGTGGAGGAGAAGATGGGGAAGGCGGAGAAGGTGGGAAAAAAAGTGGAGGAGAAGATGGGGAAGGCGGAGAAGGTGGGAAAAAAAGTGGAGGAGGTGGAGCATGGTGGAGAAGATGGGGAAGACGAATTAGGTGAAGAAGAAGGAGAAGAATGTGAAGGTGGGGAAGGGTTTAAAGAAGCTGGGGGAAGATGGGGAATAAGGTGGAAAAGATGGAGGGGGAGAAGAAGGTGTGGAAGAGTTTAAAGAAGGTGGGGAAAGATGGGGAATAAATTGGAAAAGATGGAGGGGGAGATGAAGGGGAAGAAGCAAGAACTGTCCGAGATGAACAGACTCAGCAGAAGGAAGTTCCCCTCGGCAGCAGAAGGCCGAGGGGAACCGCGCTAACCAGCATAAATGGCACTGAAACGGTAGAAGAAAAAAATGTAATAATTGCAAAGGCAAGCGAAGGGTTGGATCCATAGCTGGTCGTGACGAGGCCTTGCATCATGATATCCAGTTGCAATCAAGGTTATCACCTGAAGCATGACAGGGAAGGAAGGTAGTTTGGGAAAACGGTTTGACCAGGAACACAGGAGCCAGACGGAAAGATGGGGAATTGAAGACCATGCAATGCCAACCTTGTAAGTCAACTGAAACTAGGCGATAGATAGATCAACAAAAAAGCATTAAAGCGTTAACAAGCAAAGATAAGTCGACAAGAAGGAATCAAGCACCACCAATCTAGCAAGCACAGCAAGCCAACAAGGCAAAGAAACAACGCACAGATCCAAGTCATGAAAAATGCAGAAAGGGCAACAAAAAAATCATTGCAACTGTTGCTTCGGAAGTGAGGCCGTGAAATAGCTTCGGCTTCACTTCCGAGGAAAAGGAGGGCGAAGTGAGGTACGATTATCACTTCAACACAAGGAAGAAGACGAAAATGAAGAAGAAAAAGGTTTTAGGTATTGTTTTGAAATAAAGAGAGAGGGAGAAAAGGAGAGAGAGGGGGAAGGGAGGGGGAGAAACATAGAGATAGAAAGATAGATAGATAGATAGATAGAGAGAGAGAGAGAGAGAGAGAGAGAGAGAGAGAGAGAGAGAGAGAGAGAGAGAGAGAGAGAGAGAGAGAGGCATAGACAGAGACAGAGAGAGAGAGAGAGAGCAATAGAGAGAGAGGGGGGGAGGGAGGGGGGGAGGGAGGGAAACTGGTCTATTTGAGCGGTGAGGAACTGAAGCATATTTCCCTCAACCCAAACCCTACATTTGACAGACACCATCTATATCAAATACAAGTTACGATTGTACAATTTCTCATCAACAGGCAATGCGAGTTGCATAGTCCACCTCGTTAAGGCGGAATATGAAATCCTCAATATTCCTCACAGAAATCTTTTGCTGTGTGGGTATATGAGTGTATGGATAAGTGCAGAGACTGACAGATAGAATGATTTCTTGATAGACAGATAGATAGGTAGATCGACATAGAGACAGACACGTAGATTAAGTAACAACACATGCACACATAACACACACACACACACACAGACATACACACAGACACAAACACACATATATATACACATACACACACACACACACATACATATGAGAGAGAGAGAAAAGGGTACAGAAATAGCATAAATGCTTATAAATCCTAAAATAACGAGATATTATAAAAGAAAGAAAAATCCAGACCTCATAAAATAGCAACTGATTCTCCGTCGCGCCAGTCTTGTTCCGGCGCCTCGTCAAGGTACACGTGCACTTCACCGGTCGTCAACACCGTGATAACATCTTGAAGCAAACCTCAAGTGACCAATTTCTCGGTGCCAGAAGAAGTGATATTTTGCCACATGTCATAAATTTGGCGCGACATATTGGCGGGGCCTCGACTCCTAATTCGGTCCCGTTTTCGATTCAAGGACGAAGGAGGCGGGAGGGGGGAAACTTCGCTAACTTTAGCGGGGTGATATTTTTGTGATTGATGGGGCCCATGTTTGTTTCCTTGAGTTTCGAGATTTCTTCGTTCTTTTAGGGAGTTTGTTCAATTGCGATTCGGGTTCGTTCGTTGTTGTTGTTTTTATGAGTTGGTATTCGTATTTTTGCGGTTTGTTTTGTATCTGTTTTATTTGTTTTTCCCTTTAGGTCTTTGTGAACGTATGTCTGTTTGGTATTGTTTCATGCTGATTTAAATATATATGACGTAATTGAGATTGAACTTTCCAAAGAGGAATAACCTAAAACATGCCCAGCTTTTTTAGACGCCGGGTCTAACTTCTGATGACAACGATGAAAAGAAAGAAAGAAAAATCATAAACGAAATCGAAAGCTTTATATAGAACAAGGTCAGTCAATAATATTTACCAGAAGCGAAGAGGAAATTGCGAACAAGAATTAGCGAGGTTAATTTGGCAATTCAGATGGGGTCAGTCGACCCCATCTCTCAGCGAATGACTTTCCTTGATAAAGATTAGATATGAGAGAGAGGGGGAAGAGAAGGAGAGAGGGTTAGAGAAAGAGAGAGAGAGAGAAGGAGAGAGAGAGAGAGAGAGAGAGAGAGAGAGAGAGAGAGAGAGAGAGAGAGAGAGAGATAAAACATACTCTATAATCCCTACAAATACATACCATGAATTACAATTTAGAGTTGTTGTTTTTTGTTTGTTTGTTTGTTTGTTTGTTTTTAGGGGGAATACAGCAAAAGTTTCTTTTTCAACAAACGTTATTGTCTTGTTTGGCTAACGAACGGGCGTGTGTGCACTTTTTGGTGTTGATGTTGTTCGCATATGTGCACACGCTCATTCGTGTGAGCATGTGCGTGTGTCTGCATATCTGCATAATGAATACATATATATAAACTAACCAATACGAACACGCAAATTATCAGGTTCATGCAAAGGCAATTCAAATAACAGGCATGTTGCTGTACCATCCAGAAAATTGATTCAACTAAACCTTTTGTAACAATATGATTCATAGCGAAACAGCCTTGTACGTATGACGTGAATCTTTTGTATCAGAACCCTACGACCCACGGATTCCCCGGCAATATTTATAGTTTTGTTTCAGGCAAATTGCACACGCGTGTCAGGTCCACTTACAGTTTCATTGCTGTAGTGATGACTACATTTTAGCATTGCAAACTTTGGATGTGATATGTCATTTAGTATCTCTGGATAATGGAGTATTTGCATAATCCTTTGAACCTCACGGTAGTTAGTCTGAAAGTTTCTTTTCATTACTTTCAGCACTGTGATTTGCT
>BOPN01004841.1:107500-110000 GCA_017312705.2 Penaeus japonicus
TTTTTTATATGGATAAGAATTAGTTGACTATGATCTAACAAGCGTCTTCGTTCGAATTCCTGCTTCTCCTATTATCCTTTTTTCGTCTTTGTTTCATTATATCTTCTTCTTTTGTCTATCCTCTCCCCCTTTTCTTCTCATCTTTTCCTTCGTTTCTCCGTCATTTTCCTTCCTCCTTCCTTCTCTTTTTCTCTTTATTTTCTCTCTCCTTCCTCTTCTTCTTCTTCTTCCCCATCTTCCCTCCGCCTCCTTTGTGTTTTCTTCTTCTTTCCTTCCTCTTCCCTTTTTATCTTCTTCATCCTCTTTTTATTCTTAATTTGTTTTCCCTTTGCCTCCTTTCTTCTCCTATTATCCTTCTATTCTCCTTTTTCTTCTTCATTTTCCTTCCCTCCGCCTCGTTGCGTTTTCATTCATTCTCTATCTCCCCTCATTTTTTCTTCCTCCTCCTCCTTCTTCTTCCTCCTCCTTCCTCCTCTTCCCATCCTTCATCCATCCTTCCTTCCCCCTTCTTCCTTCATCCTTCCTCGCTCTTTTCCCTCCTCCTTCCTTCATTCACCCTTCTTCCTGACCCTCGCGAATACGTAGAATCACGATTTATTTCCGCCTTCACAAAGCCACGGAGTAATCGCACAAGAAATGAGAAACTCGGGAACTTACAGACGACATTATTAAAAGTTGTGTCGCGTAGGTAAAGAAAGTTTTCGAAGTCGCGGCAACGTTGTAATTGCGCCTCACTGTTTCCTCCTGTGCATTCTTCCGGGCAGGGGGGTAGGGGTAGGGGTAGGGGTAGGGGTAGGGGTAGGGGTAGGGGTAGGGGTAGGGGTAGGGGTAGGGGTAGGGGTAGGGGTAGGGGTAGGGGTAGGGGGGGGGGTAGGGGTAGGGGTAGGGGTAGGGTAGGGTGGGGTGCAGGGTAGGGGTAGGGGTAGGTGGGGAGGGAGTGATTGTTTGTGTGTGTGTTTGTGTGTGTGTGTGTGTTTGTGTGTTTGTGTGTGTGTGTGTGTGTGTTTGTGTGTTTGTGTTTGTGTGTGTGTGTGTGTGTGTGTGATATATGGTGCAATATGCGTTGCACTTTAAGTTGATGATTTTACTTGATGTTCAATGATGATAACAATGACTATGACGAAAAGCATGAAGCTGAATACCAGCATCAGTTATACACAGATATACACAGATACGTATAGACACAGACACTCACATACACACACACATATATCATCACAATACCTGACACAATACAAGCTGTATATATATACATATATGTGTAAGTATATATATATATATATATATATATATATATATATATATATATATATATATATATATATATATATACACACACACACACACACACACATAGACAAGACAAATAAACAAGATGACAAATGAGAGAAGAAAAAAAAACAGAATTTCAAAAGATAATACAAACGAAACAGAAAGAAAGATAGATAAGAAGTAGAAGAAAGAAGCAATAAAACGAAGGAGAACCGAAGAAGAATATGATAATAAATTCGAAAGAGAGGATAGAGGAAGAAGAAGAAGAAAGAGACGAGAAGACGAAGGAAGAGAGAAGAGGAAGACAAAGAAGAAATTCCAAAGACAACGCCTTTAGTATGTACCCTCACATTTTCCTCCTTTTTACCCCTGATGGCTGTAAATCTATCATTCGGAAGCGGGAAAATCTGGCGCTTTCACGCCCACACAAACGGCCTTACAAACACGGGCATTCTGTCGTCATTATTCCGGTATGCTGAACTCGGCGCCTGTCTGTGGGCGCGGGAGAGGGAGGGAGGGAGGTATTTGTCTGGGTGTGAGTTGGTTGGTATGAAGGTGTGTGTGTGTGTGTGTGTGTATGTGTGTGCCTGTGTGTAAGTGTGTGTGTATGTGTGTGTGTGTATGTGTGTGAAGGATATTTCAGCTTATACCTTTCGTTTTTTTTCATTTTTTAATTTATTTCCTCGCCAATCTTTATGCATATCTATCTGACTGGATGTTTCATTTCTCACATATCGCTCTCTAACTATATACCTCTGCCTATCCGTAGCGAGTGAATTTTCAAAGTCCCCCCGTAAAGAAAACGAAGCAAGCGGAGAGGTTGTCCTCTGTTCGGTTGCTCAGTCAGAAACGGTGATTCATCGATAAAGCATTACCATTACCTCTATTATACATGTTTGATTATTCATTTGCACAATCACGGATTATGCACATGATTCAGCGCAAGACAAAAGTGGTCTGATCGCTTAATTGCAATTTGCGGTGACGTCATTGTGCAACTGAAAATGCTCAGGCAAGAACAATATGCACTCGGATCAGAAACATTACAGAAAGGCTTTGTATATAATTTTTTATGTATTCTAAGTGTTCATTTTTTATATATGTGCAGAAAGGCTTTGTATATCACTTTTTATATATGTTTTTTTTTTTTTTTTTAAGACGAAGTCAACGTCGGAGACTGCAGAGACGGCAGAGTAACTTTGAGATAATGTTTTTATATTGATCATGT
>BOPN01004842.1:0-2500 GCA_017312705.2 Penaeus japonicus
GAAGCCGGGAGGAAACACTATTGTGGCTGTGAACCGTTCACGAGTCCGTGTCGGCGGTACCTCGGAGGAGTGAGACGGAAGTGGTCGGAATGTCGTATCGATACACTCTGGGCGCGATCACAACCTATGTGGTGGATAATCCGCTTGTAGCGCAATTGTTGCTTTTTATTTTCATCATAATCATCATCATTACTATTATCGTCATTTCTATTGTAATCATGTTAAAATATATAGTGAAGGACTAGTAATGACACAGGGCAGAATAACTATGGAAACAGTGACGGAGATTCTAATTCGCAGCACGACTAATGCACATTGGTTACCAGTAATTTACACACATATGGCACCTTAGAGGTCTGTATATCCAATGTTTTACATGATCGTCATAATTATCATTCACCTGGCAGCCCACTTACATTGAATCGAGGGTCGCGTAGAGGCTTATTTAGAAGTCGGCAGTTTACACGTTGAAGGGAAGACGCGAGTTTTCCTCAGCCGTTGGCATCGCCTGGACGCTCTCGGCACGGACTCTCACCATGGGCAGATACTTGCTCCCGAAAAAGATATTCTTCTGTGCGATGATGCTGGTAACCATTTATGTGTTTTTCCATGGTAAGTAACCGTGTGTGTATATATATAGTTATATAGTTATATAGTTATATATATATATATATATATATATATATATATATATATATATATATATATATATATATATATACATATATTGTATATAATATATATCATATATTATATATATTGTATATATTATATATATCATATATATTATATAGATTATATTTGTTATATAGATTATATATTATATATATATCATATATATTATATATATATATATTATATACTATATATATATTATATATAGTATATACTATATATATCATATATATTATATATCATATATCATACATATTATATATATTACATATATTATGTATAACATATATATTATATATTACATATATTATATATTACATATATTATATATGGCACATATTATACGTATCATATATATAATACATTTATATCATATATGATATGTATGTAATGTAAATATATGGATATTATATATCATATATATCTTAAACATATATTATATATTCGTATTATATATATCACTGATATGTTTTATATATATCATATATAAACCAGAAGGAATTGACGTATATGTATCAAACCCTGGCTCCGGCGCAGCAAGTCTCCCACCGAGGTGGCACTCGAGGCAGTACCGGTGGAGGCTGTTAGCGTTAGGACGGCCGCCACACAGCTTGCAGGTGGAGAAGTGGAGTACGACGTACGTCTCCCGCCCCCGAGACCTACCACAGTGGCTTGTACCCGAGTCGAAGCCGGGAGGAAACACTATTGTGGCTGTGAACCGTTCACGAGTCCGTGTCGGCGGTACCTCGGAGGAGTGAGACGGAAGTGGTCGGAATGTCGTATCGAGACACACTGGGCGCGATCACAACGCATGCGGTGGATAATCCGCTTGTAGCGCAATTGTTGCTTTTTATTTTCATCATAATCATCATCATTACTATTATCGTCATTTCTATTGTAATCGTGTTAAAATATATAGTGAAGGACTAGTAATGACACAGGGCAGAATAACTATGGAAACAGTGACGGAGATGCTAATTCGCAGCACGACTAATGCACATTGGTTACCAGTAATTTACACACATATGGCACCTTAGAGGTCTGTATATCCAATGTTTTACATGATCGTCATAATTATCATTCACCTGGCAGCCCACTTACATTGAATCGAGGGTCGCGCAGAGGCTTATTTAGAAGTCGGCAGTTTACACGGTCTCGGCACGGACTCTCACCATGGGCAGATATGTGCTCCCGAAAAAGATATTCTTCTGTGCGATGATGCTGGTAACCATTTACGTGTTTTTCCATGGTAAGTAACCGTGTGTGTATATATATAGTTATATATGTATACATACATACATACATATATATATATATATATATATATATATATATATATATATATATATATATATATATATATATGTACATATTTTCACGTATGTTTATATACATACATATATGTCTATTTATATTTATATTCATATGTGTATAAACACATACATACACACATATGTGTGTGTGTGTGTGCGTGTGTGTGCATATTCATACATGTATATCTGACTACTCGTATTCTCGTTCGTCGCCAGATAAGCTACATCTGCCTGCCCCAGATATTTTTCAGTTACACGGGAAGTCAACGGCGACGCAATCAGTCAAGCAGATCAAAGTGAGATTAATTAATAATGTAAACACACACACACACACACACACACACACACACACACACACACACACACACACACACACACACACACACACACACACATACGCACGCACACAAACATAAACACACACACACACACACACACACACACATGCACGTGTGTATGTGTTGGACATTAGTGAATAAACGTATATAGAATGAATTATGGCAAATGCGCGC
>BOPN01004842.1:12500-13768 GCA_017312705.2 Penaeus japonicus
TCCTAAGTACCTAAGATGGCCGCTCAAAACAAAGCATTCGCAGAAGTACAGGAATACTTTATGTGACCGATCGTTCAGAAAACAACAGCAAGATATCACAATATCAGCAGCATCAATGTCACATGATACTGTTAATTAATCCTAGTTGGTATTAAATAATTCTTTGAATAAATTGATATCATCTACCCCCCCCCCCCTGTGCATTCCCATTTAGGGTATGTTTTTTTTGTGTGTGTGTTTTTCTTTTTTTTCTTATCTTCTCCGATAAAGAAAAAAACACTAATCGATAGACTGGAGCCATACAAGCACCTGAATATATATCATTTTTCTGTCTTTAAAAATACTTCGATGACAGTAGTGCGAGGTCGTTCGAAAGAATTAACTGTGATTTCAACATCCTTCCAGATTCGCCCGGATGATGTACGAAGCAGCGCACCTCAACAAATTTACGCCGCTTCTAGTCTAGCTTCAAATCTCATTTCAAACACTGACGCTGAAGCAAGATTTACAGAGACTGACGCACGGATGATCACAAACTTATGTCTGTTCGTGCATGACATTACACAGCCTGCCGATCTGCCTCGCTCAGTTTATTTTTTAATGTGACCTTGTCTACCATGTGCGATTTATTACATTTCATGACTTTTGATTGTGACTGTTTTTCCTCCTTAACCCTTAAATGCTCAATGCTGCAGCGAAAAGGCAGAACGCATTAACTCCAAAATCCATGTTTTGAGAAAATCGATGTTAAAGGTTTGGCTGCATGTATATTTACTCCTATCATTGTTATCGATATACAAAACTGACCATACCTTTATTGACATTCAGACACTATGATGGTAGTATCAAAATTCGTCTTTAAATGACGATTCCACAGATACCAAATTCATAAAAATCGTATTTTTGGAGTTAATGCGTTCTGCCTTTTCACTGCAGAATGGCCTAGATACACAGATGAACTGTAGATGAACCTTGTTTTCTTGGCAGGAGCTTGAATGAGCAGTTTAGGTGGCGCATAGTTGCAATAGAAAATTAAGAATAATTATTGACAAATCTCTTGCATGACCAGCTTTGTTACCACTATATATATACATATATATAATGGTAACAGGCCGAATACTCTCCCGCCATTGACGTATTAGAAATGATCATGAAGGGGATGCATATCTTTATATATATAAAACACACACACACACACACACACACACACACACATATATATATATATATATATATATATATATATATATATATATATATATATATAT
>BOPN01004842.1:72259-77259 GCA_017312705.2 Penaeus japonicus
TCTAGCACGTTTTCAATGAGTCTGATACTTTCACTTCAATCTTTATTCCATGGATAGCCATAGCCATGCATACACAAATGAGAGCATTTTGGCTGCCAGTCATACATACATATCCAATATTTTTGTTAAACCTTCAGAATCTTATTGTCACTGATAGACTAATTATGTCTACAATAGGATGTGGCAGTATCCTGTGGTAACACAGAAGGAAGTAACCCAGGATGCAGCACACACCATGTCTCTCTCCTTTTTCTAATCCTTTTCTTCAAATTTGTTCTCCATAGATGCTCTTTAAATTAAGCTTGACCTTCCTCAGGCATGAATATGAATAGCATCTCTTGGGAAAAAAACTACTGATCAATGGTATCCTCTATGGAAAAATACTCCAATAATGGGTACAAGAAACTGACATACCCATTCAAATAATCATATAACAATATTATAAGAGCAAGTTCTAAAGGCACCTACCAAGTAATAAAGTCTTAAGACTTTGAAAAAAAAATTTCACCACTTGGATGCAAAATGACCTAACACGAATTCTATTTTTCATCAAACATGTATCGAGTTCCTCGCTCTCACTACCCACAATGTACAGTATTCTAGTTTTTACAAAATGCTATGTACATCAACACTTCTGGGGACTGTACAGGACCCAACTATGAAACATAAAAAAAAAATCTATAAATGGTTTCCCCTGTACTGTTATCAAGAAAACAGGAAGTGGGGAAATTTGCATCTTTATAGGTTAAGCATTTTGTGTTTCCTAAACACTATGAAAAAACTTTTCTAACTTGAACTAGTAGCTACCATCTATATGTTTAAGGCCTCCAGTGCATAGGTGTCTAAGGAATAAACTGCCTCCAGAATAAAATTATTTAGATAACGCAGTCCATACACAAGGTAGTCATCTATAAATGCATTTTCCTAAGATTGAAAAATATTCAAGCAATAAACATAGTTTTAGCTTTATTCAATTTGTGATTATAAGTTGTCTAATTCCTTGAGTTACAGAGAAAAAAAATATGGCAAGAGTCATCATTTCCACATACCAGATAGCAATACCTATTCCAATAGTCACTGTAAGGAAGTGTCTGGTTGACTTTAATTTCCTTAATTGTATCAGTTTTTATCATTCACTTCATTCAATATAGATATAATGTATATAGTAACCATCGTACTGAAATCAGAAGCAATTCTGTGAAATGAGAAGCACATTTCATTATTTTCTTTTCAGTTAGTATATACTGTTTCAAAGCAACCCAAATAGCAATCAAACACATATATGATTATGAAAGATATTGCTCTGGTTATCAGAGCATTTTTTTCCATTAATTCCAACAAGACCTCTATGAATAATAAACATGGTGATGTGATTTTACTTACAATCACCACTTTTCAAGAAGAGACTGAAGTTGTTTTTATCTTTACCTTTCCATACAATTTTCTGTAGAACTCCAACTGACCTAACTTTACATTTCTCTATCAAATAAACATTCAGGCTGCTATGCATTCTGAGTTGTGACAAGGCATCTGGACACCCCCCCCCCTTATGGGTACAAGTTGTCATTTTCCTCTCAGTACTCATGTTTTGTCAGATATGCCCTGTGGTATAATGAAGTGAACTTGCCATTCTTATCTCCTTTCTTTCTGGTATCTTGCCTTATTGGTGACTGTGACATGGGCTCCAGTGGTGATGCAGAAGGGAGTGGTGACTCAGGATACACTTGTTCACAGTAAGCCAGAAGTCCCATAGTTCTTCATCCTCTTTCTTTACCTTCTTTTGATTTTTTGCACAAAATACTATTTTTGATGTCCTGTAAATTTTGCCTCACTTAGGCATGAATGTGAATGGCATGAGTGGAATCTTTCTGGAGGAATGTAAAATTACGACAAAACATAACGATCTTACTTTGTTGTCTCAAATGGCACCGAGATCGTTGCCACTGTCATCACATACCCTGGTTTACCAAAGTATGATATATCAGGCTTCTAGGATAGTGTACATTAGGTATTTCATTGTTCTTTTAGAGAGGAATACACTACTTTTGCTTATGTCGTATATGCATGGGGAGCAGAGGGAGGAGAGGGGGTGAATAATCCTTTATTTCAAGAAGTGTAGTCCAGAGTTTGGTCTAGTAAAGGTTTCTAGTTATTTCTGGAAGTGCATTTCCGTCTCCTTTCCTTTGCTTTTTCTCCTTCAAGAAGGAAGGGAAACTCAACACTTTATGCAGCTTATACTGTTCAAACACAAACAAAATCACACCAAAACAGATTATTAACATCAACCAGACTGCCTGTTTTATATACAATAACCTATGCTGTACAAAGTTTCCTTTACACACTTTCTGATAAAAAACAGTCTAGATCCTTATCCAGAAAAATTGAGGATGAAATTAAAACAATCTACTCAGATTTACTGGATTGCCCTCATTTCAAAAAGTGGCAGAGGCATACAATAGTAATAAAACAGCGTGTTCATGAATTCAGCCAATAATAAACCACACCATTTACTTGGAACTTGAAGCACACTGTCCAAGGGATGTCGTTTTCTGTTCCCGTCATAAAGGTATTAGGAAAAAACAAAGTGATGTGCATATAACTGTATTACAAGATCAGATGCTACAGAAAAGGACACAGAATTTAACTACCATATTTACATTTGCTTTATATACTTTAATGCAATGGAAGGCCCACCATAACATTAGCAAAAGTATACTATACAAAATTCAGAAAATGTTATACAAAGCATTTTCATTGTTTTTTGTTTTTTTAACATTAGGGAGAAAATTATATACATTCCATTGTATTTTTTCATATATCAACAGATATTTTGCATCATTGTATACTTTAAGTTACACATGGCACAAAATATAAATCTAACCCATAACATAATTTAACATTTTCAGACACAAACGATGCAGCTGGATATTAATTGCTATTTAGGTGTTACATATTTGACCTGTCCAAGAAAGCTCTACTACTTATATTTTGGTGGTAGAGGAGGAGGAGGAGGAGGAGGAGGAGGAGGAGGAGGAGGAGGAGGAGGAGGAGGAGGAGGAGGAGGAGGAGGAGGAGGAGGAGGAGGAGGAGGAGGAGGAGGAGGAGGAGGAGGAGGAGGAGGAGGAGGAGGAGGAGGAGGAGGAGGAGGAGGAGGAGGAGGAGGAAGAGGAGGAGGAAGAGGAGGAGGAGGAGGAGGAGGAGGAGGAGGAGGAGGAGGAGGAGGAAGAAGAGGAAGAGGAGGAGGAGGAGGAGGAGGAGGAGGAAGAGGAAGAGGAAGAGGAGGAGGAGGAGGAGGAGGAGGAGGAGGAGGAGGAGGAAGAGGAAGAGGAAGAGGAGGAGGAAGAGGAAGAGGAGGAGGAGGAGGAGGAGGAGGAGGAGGAGGAGGAGGAGGAGGAGGAGGAGGAGGAGGAGGGAGGAGGAGGAGGAGGAGGAGGAGGAGGAGGAGGAGGAGGAGGAAGAGGAGGAGGAGGAGGGGGAGCAGGAGGAGGAGGAGGAGGTGGTGGTGGTGTAGGTGGGAAGAAAAAGAGTAAGCAGGAGAATGGAAAAGGAGAACAGTAAGGAATGGGATATGAATGAGAGTGGAAAGGATACAGTAAAGGTTTAACCAAATATTCTTTTATAAAAAAGCATGAGGCACTTCATCATTTTCATCACCGGTACTTCTAATAATAATATTTTGTAGAAAAACCCCACTATATCCACAATAGTAGTTTAATAAAAAAATAACAATAATAATGATGATGATAATAATAACAATAATGATAATAATAATAATATATATACATATATATATACATATATATATAATACCCCCTCACTCCTCATCCCCTTTTTACTCCCTCTCTCTCCGTCCCCTCCCCCCCCTCAATTCCACTCTTCACACGCCCACCAAAACGCCTTCCTTCACGCCTGGAATCAACGCTCTATTTTTCGTTCTCTCTCGTCTATCTAATGTATCACGTTTCATCTACTTCTCTTTTTCGCCTCCTTTCTCTTACTCTGTTGATATTTTTCGCATTCCTTCTCATCTTATCTCACTTCCATGTTTATTGTCTCCTTTTGTCTCGTGTCTTCTCTTCTCTCTCTCTCTCTCTCCCAACAGCGCACGAAATAGGTATTGGATAACAAAATATTTTTTTTTCTTCTTCTCTTCCTTCTCCTTCTCCTTCTTCTCCTTCTCCCTCTAATTACCTTACCCCCCCCCCCCCCCTTCCCAAACACATTACAAACATGTATACGGCTCCCCCCTTCTTCCTGCTCCTCCTCTTCTTCCTCCCCCCTTCTTCCTGCCTAATATTTTACAAATACCTATACATCTCCCCTTCACCCCCCCTCCCCACCCGCTCACCCCCACCCTAAAAAAAACTGCCACACCTCCAGTCATTATCGCAAGCGTCGCGCCCTACATCGCCCGCCTTAATCACGCCCTTTGACCTCTGACATCGCCTCCGACAGCCCCGATTACCCTTCGTCGTCGGCTTAATTGCACGAGACAATTATCTGCCAACGAAGAAAACAAAAAACAACAAACAAACGAGCGAACAAAAAGCACAGGAGCTGCTCTGCTAATCGCTGGAGTTTTTTTTTTTTATTATGACCAAGGAATCATTCTAGATCATTTCCTTTCACTAGCTGCTCGAGAGCCTCATTATCATCATTTTTACTTTCTGAGAAAAAAGGTTGCTAAATACTGCACCATCAACATCACCACAGTATTATCACTCTTGTTATCATCTTTGTCATTAATATTCCCATATAATAATTAACTCTCTGGACTCTCTGTCCTCTTTGGACGCAAGAGAAAAACAAGCAGTGTTAGTCACCCAACAATGCAAAGAAAAACGTGGATAAACAGGCTGACGGACAAGTAAAAATAAAAAAAATCAATAAAACGCACAGACGGAACTACCTGCTGCTTAATTTGACTGTTCCAGTTTACCTTCATCTGATGGCTCTCCCTCGATCTTACTACTTTCCAATAATCCATCCAGTTCAATCTC
>BOPN01004842.1:82259-92259 GCA_017312705.2 Penaeus japonicus
AGAGAGAGAGAGAGAGAGAGAGAGAGAGAGAGAGAGAGAGAGAGAGAGAGAGAGAGAGAGAGAGAGAGAGAGAGCGAGAGCGAGAGAGAGAGAGAGAGAGAGAGAGAGAGAGATGCGAGGAGCACACGCGTCTACGTAAGGCCCTACAAAGAAGACTATTCTGCAAACAAGCACTTATAGAATGTGTGTTCTTGCACGTCTGCGCATCTGCATGCCTAACTCTTGGTTTGTCTCTGTCTACTTTTCAATCTCTATCTCTTCTGTCAACCTGCCTTTTTGCTTGTCCTACCTACATCTCTACCCCCTTCTCCCTGTCCATCTCCCTCGCCCTCTCCCTCTTCCCGCCCCTCAATACCTCCACACGCACACGCACGCACGCACCTAAGTGGCCACACAAAGAAACACACTCGCTGACCTTTCCTGCCTGCCTATGACGTGTCTCAACAAGTACACTTTTTTGACGAGAATTCCAACGCACGGAAGCGTTATATCAGACATGCAATAATCTATCTGGACCAGGCAGTCGATACGTATGTACAGCACGTGCCGCCGCGTGCATTCTTGTACGTGTGCACGTGCTGCTCGTACATGTGTGTCAGTGAGGTGTGTGTGTGTGTGTGTGTGTGTGTGTGTGTGTGTGTGTGTGTGTGTGTGTGTGTGTGTGTGTGTGTGTGTGTGTGTGTGTGTGTGTGTGTGTGTGTGTGTGTGTGTGTGTGTCTATGTGTGTGTGTGTGTCTATGTGTATGTGTATGTGTATTAGTATGTGTATTAGTATGTGTATTAGTATGTGTATAAGTATGTATCCTCCATCTGTAGGACGAAAGTATCTCACTAAAAACTCAACAAATTTGTGTAGAAATGTGAAATTACCTAAAGAAAAGCTTTCATGAAAAGGAAACATAACCACCATGATAAGATTGTAGGTAGTAAATTTTCTTGGAAAGAGAAATTGGTGACAAAAAAGAATCTTGTGCCATCAGGATTATGAGAGGCACATACTGCTAATCCTTATTTTAGCAAATGATATCTATCACAACACTAAGGTTCTTAAATTGATTATTCATCACACCAGTATTCATAAAGGACTGCTCCCTGACAGAATAAAATTGGTGTCAGCAACTGCCAATACAGCATCTACTTCATCTCACAGAAGAATAGGTGAGAATGTGCTCTCAAGAAGGTTCTGTAAAATCAAGTCTATGATATTTCCAAACCAGCCTTACATTCCAAGGCTACAGCATATTCATATAAAACCAAATCAAATTGGCACCATAAACAACAGCTAATGAAACAAAGAGCACTTTGTTAACATACTATACTGTATTTGTATACATACCATTTTACCACAATTAGGTAAATTTCCCAGGCCAGAAGAGATAGGATATGGGACCAAAACCATAAGCCTCTTTATTTGTGCTTCTTAAATAGGTGACACTTTGGCTAAAAGACATACTGGCCAAACCAGGTGAAAAAGAATAAATTATCAATCATAATAAGGAGGAAAATATAGTAGAGGGAACTTATGAAATATCAGTCTTGGCAATTTTCTAACTGAAAATCATCATGAAAATGCCCCAAGTCACATCTTTAAATCTTAATATTCAAAAAAGTAACAACAAAGGGAGGGAAAACAATTTAACAAAGTCCTTCTTTGCCTAATTAAAACAGTCCTAGCAAGAAGAAATTGGCTCTTCTGTGTAATGACGTACACATAAATACACAAAACTCTGTACATTAAATACACTGAAATTTATTCTCTCTTCTCGGCATGACCTTCAGTGATGAGACGTGTTTATGTAGGCCTCTTCTACTTCTTTGCTGCTTGAAGAAGATGTCTTTCTCATACTTGAACTGATGTAAATAACTTGAATAATGATGAACGATGAAACTTTGCTTTGATATCACCTGAAGCAACCATCCCAGTCGTCTGTGATAATTGGTTTTAGCAAAAGAGTATATCATCATCTGAAGGGACTTGTGTGAGTATGTGGTAAGGTCTTCTATTAGCACATGAGCACCTTATGATATAACAGTACTTCAATTCAAGTTAGATATATATTTTAATCATGACATCACATCCTGCCATGTTTTCAAAAAACACAATGAACACTACACATGTCAATTTTCCTCTTTTAAGCACCAGTTTCAGGTTTTTATGGTGTCCCTAGCTTTCAAACAATCATTCACAAGTCACTATGGAAAATATTTCAAGCTTCTTTACCAAGGCGCTCCAAAGGAGTTGATGGACAAGAATGTAGAGAACTTGTATTCTTCAATCCCTGTACTTAAACATGCCAGGGATATTTCATGGAAAATTAATTTTCTGTTTCAGCAGGCTTTTTGGGAGAATATTCACATTTTCATGGCCACAGAAAAGTCATTTCTACAAAGTTTTATTAAGCAATTTCCATTATAATTCAAATAGTATATGCATATCACTTCTTTTTCTTTTCTGATCATTCAAGTATGTTACAATAATTACCATAACACATGTAAAAGACACATACACAGAATCACTACATATCAAAGCTTTAATTTGCATAAAGCATCCAAGCTGCTAACATCTGAAGCAACTTCCCAAACAATTTATTAATATCTGCCTTTCCTCTGAAAGCGTCTGTCTGTATGGGGAGATAATCTAGGGTGCTGACCTCTCTGCTTTCGTCTCGAGTCTGGTAGCTCTCTCAAAGGAGATTCTCGTCGAAATTCAACTTCTCGATGGTCTTCAGTGTGAGACAAAAGGCGCCGGGACGAACTTGAGGAACGAGAGCTTTTCCCTCTGGACCCCCTTCCTCCTTCCGGATCCCTATTGCTCAAGAACCTCCTATCATGCTTCCCAGAGAATTCTTCATTATCTTCTAGTATCCTCCTATTCTCAAGCTGCCATAACTTCAATTCCGTTTCAATGCTTTCTTCTTCAAGCATTCTTAATTTCATTTCAACCTTCTGCTCTCGGAGTCGTAGCAAATGTACACGCAAATCTTCATCATCTTCATCTCCTTTTCCAATCTCATTTCCTCCATCATTCAGTGGAGATTGCAAATCATCCCTTGAGTTTTCTTCATTAAATCCACAACTGTCAGAAAATTCCTCCAAACTTGCCTTTCCTTCATAACGACTAGATGGTTTACTTGTGCTTCTCTTGAGCTCAAGAAGATCACGAGAATCAATGCTGTTTGACCATGGCCTTGAGTAGCCCTCAGGTGAAACAGGCGAGCAGCCCCTTTGTAAATTAGAAGATTGTGCTTTCGAGCCTTTCATTATGCTGTGACTCGAGGAAGGCAATGGGGAACCCTCAACATGATTACTCCAGGAATCAGACAACTCAAAAGTAGGCTGTGGAGAGACTGGTGAGCATCCTCTCTGCAAATCTACCGGTGACCAAGAACCCCTTCTCCTGTGTTGAGGCTTTTTCCCTTGCAGACTTTCATGGCAAGGTGACCAGAAGTTGCTGGATCGAGGAGATGGTGACAACTCATCAAAAAGAGGGGATCTCCTAATGGTTTCAAACCTGTTTGGGCTTTGGCGATCTACAGATTTACCACCATGGAGGGCTTTTGGAGATCCATGGGCAGATCTTCCCCTAGTCAATGATGCAGTTCTTTTCCTTTGGTTAGGTTGTTTCTTATCTATTTCTTCAACTGCCTCTTCAAACCATCGCTTCTCCTTCTGCCTTGAAGACTGCCTCACTATTGACTTAGTAACTAATATTGGTGACCTACCTTTGGTAACTTGGTCTGACAACCTGCCAATTCGCTCTTCAGACTTTCTTCTGTTATCAAAAGACCTGCCCCTACCATTACCCCTAGGGGACTTGTCTCTCTGCAGATGTCCTGGGGACCTGCCTCTGCTAGCACTACTTGGAGATCTACTTCCGAGAAATCTGTCTTTGTCACCGTATCTGAGAGATTCATCTCTTTCAATGTACCCAGACACTCTGTCTTTGCTAAATTGTCTAGGGGACCTTGCTCTGTTCAAATGTCTTGGAGATCTGCCTCTGCCAACATGATCTGGAGTCCGGTTTCTGCCCATATGTCTAGGAGATCTATCTCTTCCAACAAATCCTGGTGACCTGCTTCTGCCACGACCTCCTGGAGATCCTTTTTTCCTGAAATGCCCAGGAGATCTTCTTCTACCAACAGGAGACCTCTCATCAGATGATTTTTGTGACGTTCTTTGAGTTACAGTTGGAGACTTACTTGCATGGTGATCATGTGACCTATCACATGTATTCCTTCTTGGTGACCTTCCTCGAGTATGTTGATACTGAAGCCTGCTACTAGCAGACTGAACTGGTGACTTCCCTCTACTTGAATGTTCAGCTGATCTCTGGGACCCCGATGATCTTCCTCTTGCCAACCTAGATGACAGTCTGTCAGCAAGGGGGCTTACTGACCTCCTGTTGTGTTGCCTAGGAGACCTCCCCCTGGATAAAGGCCTAGGAGATTTTCCTCTTGAAGAAGGGCCCCGAGACCTTTGTTTGCATGGGATTCCAGGGGACTTTCCTCTCTGCAACAATGTTGGAGACCTACCTTTGGGAGAAAACCTGGGAGACCTTCCTCTGAAAGAACCTGGTGACTTCCCTCTAGAAGCCACAGACCCTGGAGAACACCTCTTCGGTAGCCTTGGTGAACGTCCTCTAGGTGCACCTGGTGACCTTGCTTTAGATGTAATGGGTCCTGGTGATCGTCCTCTAGTCGCACTTAAAAGTCTTGTTGATGATGATGGTTCTGGAGACCTGCCTCTAGGTGACAATCTTCGAGGATATGACTCCCCACAGTTCCTCTGCAGTAATCCTGCTGCATCTGACCAGTTAGGTTGTTGTGGAGAATTCCCTCCATTAGCTCTTCTTGGGGACTGTGACCCACTTTGCCTATGTGAGCCTATCCAGTTATCTGCTATTGGCTCTAAACTCTGAGCTTCAGATCTAGAGGCCCAATCTGAGCTTCCCCTCTTTGTAAAAGGTGCCTGGTTTTTCCAGTCTGAAGAAGTGTATAAATTGGAAACATTTTCAAGTCCAAATGGCTGGTCTTGGTAAGACCCATCATACTGTTGGCTGACATGCCTGGGATTCTCCTGCAATGACTCTGGCAACCTTGGTCTTTTGGCCCCAAGTGGCCCTGACAATGGTGATGGATCTCTACCTCCAGTCTTTACTGAAGTCTGACTTGTCATAACTGTAGTGTAGTTCCTCTTGTATCCAGAGACCTGGTTGGTTTGTGCATTATTCCTCCATTTCCATGATGGCTCACTTACCCTGCCTCCTCCCTTAACACTGTGATCTACATTAGGGAAATGCCCATCTGACGACCCATACAAATGCCGTTCAAACTGAGCATCTGATGAATGAGCTACATATTCCTTTTTAGAAAGTGGGTTACTTGAATAATTTCTTTCATCCATGCTAGTGGATCTTGTGGATCCCAGGTTGACTGCTGTCTGATTATAATCAGTATTTTGAGGAGGTGGTGTATCCAGAACAGAAGAACCAGAATTTTGCCTCTTACTAAGCTCTGATATTTCTTTCTCCACCATGAAAGAATCTGTGGGCATGTTCATTTTTAATCTCCATGTCTTGAGGTAATCAAAAGCTTTGCTAGTTTTTTTCCGCTGATATGCTGCAGGATCTAGGCTATTGTATGCCATGTTCCTCCCATTACTTCCTATACTGTCAATATCTGCAATCTGTGAGCTATAAGACTTGTCTGAAAATCCACTGCTGTGGGCAGACTGACCAAGCAAACCTATATCTTGGTGTGTCTTTAGCAGCATGTCCATGCTTTTCTTCTCCAGTGAAACATCAGGCAACCAATTAAAGGAAGTTTGCAAAATATCACTTCTGTTTTGACTGTTTGCAAGTAAAGGCACTCCACTTCCTTCCTGGTTGACTGCATTGCTTCTCCACTCTGGTTTATCATTCCAGCTTCTGAAAGGCTGCCCTGAATCAGCTCCCTCTCTCTGAGGGTAATTATTCATGGGTCCTCCTTGCCTGAAATTTGCTGTGCCATCTGTCTTGCTGTCCCATCCTTTGCTTGACCCTTGAGAGCGAAAGGCTTTGCCTCCTTCCACACTACTGCTATCAGAATGCCCATGCTGGTAGTCAAAAGAAGAAGTTGACTTCAGAGTTGTTCTTGTATTTCGAGAAAAGTTGGCTGACCAAGAAGACATCTTTTACTCTGGAAAGGCACTGTCTCTTCTCCTTAAATAAGGACATCTACAAGATCTTATGAGACTACACTGATGGCGAGAATGAATTCTTCATTTCACTTCATGTTTGGTGCCTTTATCTTTAGCAAGCAGTGGTGCCAATTTCCAAATGAAATACTTGCAGGGTTTTGTTGTTGTTGCTTCTTTGAGTCTGATCCCATCAATGTTAACTCAGTTCTGGCTCTATCGAACAAGCATTTAGGCAATTTTTAATGCACGGTTCTTTGAGCAAGACACTCATACAAAATCTATCAAGTGCATTTAAGGTTTTCAGAACATGCACATGGTTGATGTTTAAGATGTCCCAAGTGCAATATTGAGAATCCTTTATATGATCTTCATGTTTTGCCTACAGCCATCACAAACCTGTGCGACCTGCAAAAGAGTATTGAACAAATATAAGGTAATGTATCACTGTCACTGCTCTGCCACACCAACTCACGAAACGTGCATGAAATTCCGTTTTCATACCATACAATTAATCACCTGAAATACATCTGCCACAGCAAAGGTTTTTCATTCAGTGTGCAGTCTTAAATCACTGTTTTCAGTTGGTGTTCACCTCATTACATGATATTCCCAGAGATCCATATTCTGAGATTAGCAACTTCCATCATAATAAGTTAAAAGCAGTTAAAAATTCAATAGTACAGAACATCAGCAATTACAGATGAGTATTTTTGATAATCAATTTAATGTTATCTTTTAAGAATTTCTTGAATTTCTAATGATTTATCCCAAGAGCATGAAGCTAATCCACAAAATATTGAAAATATGTTTCTTAAAACTGTATCAATAAATATACTTCTTACATTAAAAATGATGCACAAATCAACTGGAAGGAAAACTAGGAGATGGCGTTTTTTCAAATCATTATTAAAGAAATACTAATAATTACTAATAACTATCAAATTTTTATTTTATCTATTCAATACTTACCATTTAAAAACCATTCCTTCAACTAGTAATACAAGCACATTTCCTTGCTGTGATTTCATGAGAGAACTTTTGCCTTTTCTTAACTCCAAAAACAAATCACTTTTACATATAGGTTCCATGCCTGCACACAAATAACAGTGCCAAAAAGCATCAGAGAAAGTCAATATTTTGACTGCTACACACATTTAAGTGTTATATCGCTTTTTATTTCTTCTTTTCTGCACAGGTATATCTGATTTTCTCTACCTATAACTTGCTCAGTCTTATTTACATTCCAGATAATATGAGTATATCATACTGGAAATAAAGCCGATCTCAAGGAAAACAAAAGCACCAGTTGATCTCGTTTACCATCGGGGTTCTATTATTTCTAAAATGACTGAATGATCAGAAAATTCCCTAGCTTAAGCCTAAAGCAACATACATGTGGCTAGACTGCTTTTGCAGCGTGATTCTTCAAGCATGCCAGACCGTCCATTTTGGATGGTCAGCAAAGGTCTTATAGTTTCTCCCAATTCAATACATCTCTGACCCCTACTTACAACCCTCCTGTATCTATAAGGTATCACACTGGGGGAAAAATTAACATAAATAGGCTAGGACTTGCTCAACTGAATGGAACTGCACTATCCACTTCAGTATAAAGAATTCAGTGCAGCTCAACATTCCAATAATTTCTAATAATACAACTAAATAAAGCAAGCTTTTACAAAAGTGCCCTGCTCATTCTAATATTACTGCGAGCATTGGCAATGTCCTGATTCAGAGATAAAATAGCAACAGAAAGAGGAAAATTGGAATTTTAAAAATATATTAACAACACATTAATATGAAAATTGTATAAATGTTTTGTTTAAAAGTTGTCCTAACATTATCATGCGCAAAAGTTTACCTTAAGAATTTCCTGAACCTTAAAAAAAGCAATAGGATCTGCATCCCTTTTTTTATGTCAATTACAGGTCTTAAATAAATGAATGAGAGGACTAAATTAGATGATCATATAAAACTATTCTGTTACCTGTATAGCAATTGACCTAATACATACTCAAGCTTCCTTAACCCTTTCCCGACAGGACACGGTGATAAGTGAAAACCCCTACGCCGGGCCATTGCAATATTGCATTGGAAACGTCACACTGGCATGACGCCCCGGCATCGGGAATTTAGCTGTGTCACACAGGTGTGACGCACCGTCGTCATAGGGTTAATCAATGGAAACAGAAATACACATACCTAGCAGTAAGGGCCAATTTAATCTTATACATGGTAATGACACGCTAATTCCAAATTATATTCAAAATTGTGAATAATACCTGAGGTTGGGAAATGAAAAGCTAAGTGCATTGAAGAGCATATTTTGCCTGTTTTGCATGCCTATAACGTATAACTGCATGTCTGTCATCCATCAACTGGTGCAACTAAACTATATTTGCATTTCCAGGTGGAGAAGGTGGGAAAGAGAAAAAGAGGAGAGGAAGGGGGGAGGGCAAGGAGAAGGAAGTGGAGGAAGAGGAAGAGGAAGAAGAAGAGGAAGAGGAGGAGAAGGAGGAAGAGGAAGAGGAGAAAAAGGAGAAGGAGAAGTAAAAGGTGAAGGAGAAGAAGAGAAGACCTAGAACAAAAAGGAGAAGAAAAAGAGGAGGAGGAGGAGGAGGAGGAGGAGGAGGAGGAGGAGGAGGAGGAGGCAAAAGAGGAGGAGGAGGAGGCAAAAGAGGAGGAGGAGGAGGGGGGGGGGGGGGGGGGGGGGGGGGGGGAGGGGCGGGGGGGCGTACTCACAAAGAAGGGGTGAGTGAGTGGGTGGGTTGGTCTGTTTCCCGAGGCTACGTCAGGAGGCAGTAAGACTACTAACCAAAGTAGTAACTAACATGCAAGGGAGTCTCCTCGCTTCGTTGTTGTTGTTGTTGTTTTAGGGTTCGCAGTCCATCAATTCGTCTGGTTTGATCTCCGCTTATTAGATACTAGTCTATTAACCGATCTGTCTGCCTACTGTATCACCTGGTTCACCTAGAAAAAGAACCACTCACCCACCAGCATTTTAATTATGCTTGGTTTATCCCATCCGCCCATATTCTCATTCTTCAACTCATCCATTCATCTAGTCATCTCATTATCTATCCCGCACGCCCATCAACCCAAACACCCACCCACTTTGGTTACAATCTTTGAATCACACCCACCTAACAACCAACCTACTCTATGCAACCCGCACGCCCACCCGTTCGACCAACCGCCCACCTTACGCTAGTACAATCCCCATCCGTATAAGAAGGAGACAACCACCAACCGCCCACCAACCCACCCGCCCATCCGCCCATCCGCCCACCGGCCCATCCGCCCACCCGCCCACCTTGCGTCATCGTGCGCTTTAAACGCATCTGTTTCCTTCAGGATATTACTCATCACCTCGTCATTTTCTTGGCTAAATGCGGATTCTCAGAGAGGGATGCTAGGTCCTTCTTCCCTATTTCCTGTGTCTCTTCTCTCTCTTTCTCTTTCTCTTTCTCTTTCTCTTTCTCTCTATCTCGCTCTCTCTCTCTCTCTCTCTCTCTCTCTCTCTCTCTGTGTATGTGTGTGTTTTTCTCTGTCTCATAGCCTATTCTCCTTCACCTCATCTCACCCATTTCCCTCTATAGAACCCACCCCCTCATCCCCATAATCCCCCACCCACATCCCTTATTTATGCAACGAAACGATTAATCTTTTCGAGAGAGAGAGAGAAAAAAACATATATAACTAAATATATATTTAAATATATTCCCTCGTTGATAATGGCAAGGGTCTCTACATTCACACTCGAGCACGGACTGAGCACAGGTTGTGTGTGTGAGGAGGAGGAGGAGGAGGAGGAGGAGGAGGA
>BOPN01004842.1:102259-104759 GCA_017312705.2 Penaeus japonicus
CCAAAAGGACAATAATCCTCGAGTGCAACCCAGCAATAGCAAATGCACACAAACAAATGAGTCAATATTATCATCCTTCAATATAATCTTGAGAATAACTTAACAAGCTCTGTATGCTTGTCCTGTTTTTATTGATGAAATCATAATTGACTCCAAAAGATTTTTTTATTTCTTTTAGCAAACATTTACACTAAACATTTCCTTTCAACTTTTATAGAAAGTAAAGATAAAATGGCTAACAAAGTATTTTCATGTGCATGGGGTAAAATGTACAAATTTGAAGATAGTACAAAACAGGCATGTAGATGGTAGAAAGTACACAAAAATTTGACCTTGTGATAGCCCCAAACATTAAAAAAAACTTTTTTTTTCTTCATTCCAGATAAGTGTACAAGTGCTCTGAAGAGCTGAAAAGAGCTTGAGTAAATGTGGGAGTAATCTTCTATGATACAAGAAATTCTTTGATATTTGACCTTTCCTTTAGAGGTCCCGTCACCCTAATTAAGGGTCAAAGGAGGTGAGAAGGTGGCAAAGCTTAAAATATATTTCAAATTGTTTCCAGATGCTTATAATCTAAGATATCTTTCAAACCATTTGCAACAGGTGACATAATATCACCTCATCGGAATATTTGCTCCCATGATATCCTATCAGGTTGTTATCTCTCCCTGTAAATACACACGGTGTATGTATATATTCATTGCAATTGCATATACAAATTTATCTTGACTTGTCAGAATAATGTAAAAAAATAAATAAGTAAATAAAATAAAAAAATAAATAAAATAAAAAATAATAATAAAAAAAAAAAAAATAATAATAATAATAATAATAATAACAAATAAATAAGTAAATAAAACTTATCATCGCACAGAATTGGATGGGTGAAAAGTGTTCCGAGAGGAGCAGTACAGTATCGTACCGGGAGAGATCTCTCTGCAGGGGCGGCACGTGTTTGCTATCATCCCGGCAGAAGTGGCATTAGGCAAATACACACCCTGCCGTGAATTATTTAAACTTTTTTACAGCAGAAAACTTTGATCAGATTTTCCATTAAATAATCAGATCATCTATGTTTGTCAGACTTTAACAAAAGATGCCAGAAGATCTGACCTAACCTAAGTAAAACATCTTTGGACTTGTTAGAATTTTCACTAATCATACTAAGAATTTCAAAACATAAGAATTTTGATACACCTGTCAAAAGTTTAGAGTAAATAGCATATTTAGGAGCAAACATAATTTCTAAGTCTCTAGTGCCAGAACCAAAGAGTCAGAATTGAAGATTATGTAAAAACACCAGTACCGAATTCTAATGTCACAGTAAGCACTGGTATAAAAAAAACTAACAAACACAAAGAAATTATCTAAATCGCTGTACTGAAAATAAGCAGATCCCTATATAAAAAGGCTAATCTTTATTCCCTTTTACCTAGTGATTCAAAATAAGTTATTCTTATACTGTGATTCAGAATTATGATCTTTCATATATACTGATCTGGAATATATCTATGACAGGATATATTTAACAAATGCATAACACAAATTCTATGAGTGCAATCAAATGCCACCCTGTGTAGTATTAATTGTGGCTTTACTTTGTATGAGGGTTGGGACAGAGCACAGCAAGTTTCAAGAGGAGCTTCACTGGACAATCAATATAAATATGAGAAAAAAACCTGGTCTTGAAAGACACAGCAAACGTCTTGTAAACATTTACCAATATTAATCCGATCTACGACACTAGTGGCACCGGCTAAAAATTAGAGGGTCTGGGAAAAGGTTTTCTCTGCCCTCCAGGTAGCGCAGACTAGCCCAAACAATATTTTTCCATAAATACATCATAAAATATGCTCTTTGGAACCCTGTAGCTCTAGAGCCAGCGCTGTTACAACCGTAATACTTTATGACCGTGTGTGTACTTCAACTGTGAGCAGATCCCAATGTCGCGTCACGCATGCATTGACACCCGTCTCTTAGGCTTAATCGGTGCCGACATGTATGTCTTGACACCCGTACGCAATGGGTTAATCCTGTTATGTTCATTCAAGTCAGTGAAAAAATTCAAACATTCTACAGTTCCAACAACTATAACATCTTTTCTATGTAATATTTAATTTTAACTGTCACTTTCTAATGATCATGCTATAAAATCTGAATCATTACACACTATACTGCTGTCTGCACTATTTGTTATCCTATTGCAGATGTTGCTCATCAGGGAATTTGAAAATTTCTTCACTGAACATTAATTATTCTTCTCCAGAAAAAAAACTCGAATCATGACCTCTGCTTGTAGAAAACTGACACAATCTAATAAATCTCGTTCAGATGGCTTGCCACACAAGCGTCTGGCCAATAAACAAACCCAAGGCAAGTGCTTTCCTTTTCAGTGACACTTTCAAACGAGATATGGACCTCAACACTTAGCTAGAATTTGGCTTGGCCTCACAAGCGTCCTCTGACCTGGCCTGGCCTCACAAGCGTCCTCTGACCTGGC
>BOPN01004843.1:5000-7500 GCA_017312705.2 Penaeus japonicus
ATTTCCCTCTCTCATTCTACCTCTATCTCTCTCTCTCTTCCTTCTCTTTTTCCCTTCTCCTTCCCTTTCCATTCTCTCTATCGCCCATCCCCTCCTTCTGATCTCGTTTCCTTTCCCCTCTTATTTCCCTTTCCTTTATGGCACTTACACGTACACACGCATCCTCGTGTAGACACGCCCGCACACAAACACTCATTAAGGTTGCGTCTAATTGCTACTTACGTGTTACTTCCTAGGCTGTAATTCCCCCTCTTCTACTTACCTTTTCTGTTACTTTCTCCTCCCCCTCACCCCCTTCTTCTTCACCTTCTTCTTTGTTTTCATTTTCTCTTTTATCTCCCTTTTCTTCTACGTTATTTTTTTTGTCTTAGCTTTGTCTCTTCTTCTTTTTATTATTTTCTCTTCCTCCTTCTCTATCCCCCTCTTTTTTACTCCTTCTCTCCCCTCTTTTGTCCTCCTTTTTCCATTCTTTTCACCCCCTCTACTTTCCTATTCCCCCTTCTTGCCCCCTTCCCCTTCCCTCCATCTTTTTTCACTTCATCCCCCTTATTTCTTCTCTGCCTCCTCTCCCTCCCTCTTTTCCCCCTCTCATAACTCCTTTCCCTCCATCTCTCTGTTGCTTCCTTCTTATTCACCATTCTATCAACGTCCCCTCTCTATCTCTAATCATCTCCCCTCACTCCTCTTCACACATTATTCTCATTCTTGTTTTCTCTGGCTTTATCGCTCTCATCTTCACATCATTTCGTCCTCCATTATTTTCTTTATTCCCCTCACAGCCTTTGATCTTCTGTTTTTCCCTCATGTCCCCTCATTTTCATTCTGCCCTCACATCTCGTTCCTTCTTAATCCCCTCACATCATCACATATCCTAACCCCCACATCCTCTCATTTCCTAGCCTTCTTTCTCATATCTCCTCCCTTCACATCATATTCTTCCTATCACTTCCTCACATCCTATCATATTCACATCCCCCACATCATATTTCTCCTCTATCACTCCCCAGTATCTACCTCTCACATCCTCTCTTCCCCTCATATCCCCCCCCTCACATCATATTCTCTTCCTCTATTACTCCTCGTATCCTATTCTCCCTCACATCCTCTTCCTCATATCCCTTACACCCCCCCCCCCCCCCACTCCAGCATCTCATCTCCCCATCGCCAAACCCTGACGTCTGGACAGTACAGCTCTCTCTCGGATCACATATACGCTTGTGGGATGTCACTACGGGAGGGGGAGGGGGGCGTAGAGGGGGAGAGGAGGAGAAAGGTAGATGAGCAGGGAGATGTCACTACGGACGGGGGGCGTAGGAGGGGGAGGGAGGAGGAGAGAGGTGGATGAGCAGGGAGAAAGTAGGGGAGAAGAGGGGAAGGGGAGGCGAGATGAGGAGAGGAGGAGGAGAGAGGAGGGGAGAAGAGGAGAGGGAATGGAACGGGAAGGGAGGGGATGAGAAGGGAGAGGAGAGGGAAGAGGAGGGGAGATGAGGAGGTGAGGAAGGGGAGAGGAAATGAGGAGAGGTAAAGGAAGAAGAGGGGAGATGAGGAGAGGGAATGGAACGGGAGGGGATGAGAAGGGAGAGGAGAGGAGAGGGAAAAGGAGGGGAGAGGATAAGGAGGAGAGGAGAGGGAAGAGGAGGGATGAGAAGGAGAGAGAAATGAGGAGAGGAGAGGGAAGGGGAGAGGAAATGAGAGAGAGAGAGGGAAGAGGAGGGGAAGAGAAGGAAGAGAAAAGTTGGAGAGGGGAGGAGGAAAGTAGGGAAAAAGGTGGTGAGTGAAAGTAGGGGAGGGAGAGACGTTAGGGTAGAATTTAACAAGATACTGGAAGCTACAAAATGTGTGTGTGTGTGTGTGTGTGTGTGTGTGTGTGTGTGTGTGTGTGTTGGGAGAGATATATACAGAATGAGTGTGTGTGTGTCGCTTTTTAGGCCTTTTGTGTCCAAAATATTGAAGATCAGTGTTACTGATCTGGAAATATAAAAATCCATTCATTAAATTTGATACAACATTTAATGAAATAAATAAATCATGTAACAAAGAACGTACGTAAAACGAAGTAAATAATGTGCACACAAATTACTGCATAGTTCATAGTAGTATAAACAAAATAGCTGATAGTAAACAAATAGCTTAAGTGTTGATAAATAAGAGACTTATTACTTGGAGTGAACAGAAGCTCCTTTCAAAGGGGACCAAGACATGCTCGGAAAAATTTCGATCCCTTTTTGGAAAAATAAATATGCACCATGTTGTATGTTTACACACACACACACACACAAACACACACACACACACAAACACACACACACACACACACACACACACACACACACACACACACACACATATATATATATATATATATATATATATATATATATATATATATATATTTATATATACACACACACACACACACACACACACACACACACACACACACACACACACACACACGCACACACACACATACATTTCAACGGTTTCGAAATAGAAACTC
>BOPN01004843.1:17500-20000 GCA_017312705.2 Penaeus japonicus
TCTATGCCTTTATACACACATACATTTACCTATACAAACACACCCGCACACACACACTAACTGCACTCACTGCCTCATCCTATTCTCCTTTCACCCAATTCAATATCCATCCCTCATATCCTCATCTTCCTTCAGAACCCTCCACCCCCCCCCCAAAAAAAGTGAAAAAAAAGTGAAAAAAAAATGCCTACGCCACGACCTTCGTCCTGTATCAGCAATTCCTTTTTTCCTCTAGAGTCACGAGTTAAAAAAAATATATCCTAGATGGCTTTCCTTTGTTATGCTTTGTGAACCATCGAAGGGAAGGTTCCCGTGTCAGCCATAGCTTTGGTTGGCATCGTAAGGTCGGTGGCTGGAGGGGGAAGGGAGGGCCCTTTAATGAAGAGTTTTTTTCCCTTATTCTTTTTATCCTTATTCTTTTTATTCTTTTTTTTTTTTCTCTTTCTCTCTCTCTCTCTCTCTCTCTCTCTCTCTCTCTCTCTCTCTCTCTCTCTCTCTCTCTCCCTCCCTCTCTCTCTCTCTCTCTCTCTTTCTTTCTCTCTCTCTCTCTCTCTCTCTTTCTTTCTTCTTCCTCTTTTTCTGTCTAGCATCATCATTATTATCATCATTATCATTATTATCACTATCATTACGATCATTGCTGCTGTTCTCATCATTTTTATTATCATTGTCTTTATTATCATTATCCTCATTTATATCATTGTCACTATATCACCTACATATTTATCTGTCTATCTATCTGTATATCTGTCTATATATCTATTGATTTATCTATCAATCAATCGATCTTTTTGAGAAAAGCTGACGAAGATGGTTTGGCATATGGGGGGGGAGGGGGGGCGTAATGTATGTAATGTGGTGGTGAGGGGGGAAGGAGGGGGGTGAAAGAGGGGAAAGGAGAGATAAAGCGGAAATTGGAAGAGAAAACGTAAAAAATGGTAGATAAGAGGAAAATAGAGGAGGAGGAGAAGCAAGAGAATAAAAGATATATATACGAAGTAAATATATACAGATGAAGAAAAAAAAAATCGAGAGGAAAAAAAAGCGTTTAAAAGATGATATCACATGATGCAAATAACAAACAAACAAACAAAAAACAGATAAACAAGAGGAGATAATCGGATATACGCAAACCTCAAGAAAACTCAAGAAAGAGTCATCCGACCTTGCAACAACGAGCAACAATGCAGGAAATTCTCTCCCGTGATTGATTATGCAACGGATGAAAGTGTCACTCGGGAGCTCGTGCTCTCTATGAATACCAATGACCTCGTCCATGGGGGAGGTGGGGGGGGGGGCGTCGAGGTCAAGATGGGTCATATGGGTGAAGTTCATGGTCGGAAGTTCGTACGAATGTGCAATTATATGCATACACGCACTCGCTGACCATATATGAACACAGGGATAAGCAAGAATGATAAAAAGACATGAACATATAAGAAAAAAGATACACAGACAAACATTACTACCTGTACGCACACACTCAAAAACCCAAGCACATAAATACACACAGAGATACACACAAATCACGCACACACACACACTAGAGATGATTAAATACTCTCCCAAATAAAATTGATGATTAGAATACAGCAGAACGGCAATTAATTCCAGCCTTTTCGTTTAATACACTCACCCGAACGCACACGCACACACACACACGCACGCACACACGCACGCACTATGGCTTCTTCCTGGTAACCGGCTTTTCGGGGAAAGAGTTATTCTAATTCACCGGAACTAATTAAATGCTCGCCCACGCCAGAACTTGTCAAAGCGTTTGCGATGGGCGTGTGGTTATCGAATGGTAATGATTATGGCATTGGTAATAATGACTGGTAGACGTAAATGTGTGTGTGTGTGTATGCATATATATATATATATATATATATATATATATATATATATATATACATATATATACATATATATACATATATATATATACATATATATACATATATATACATATATATACATACATATATATATATTATATATATATATATATATATATATATATATATATATATATATGTATATATGTATGTATGTATGTATCTATCTCTCTTCGTGTGTGTGTGTGTGTGTGTGTGTGTTGTGTGTGTGTGTGTGTGTGTGTGTGTGTGTGTGTGTGTTGTGTGTGTGTGTGTGTGTGTGTGTGTGTGTGTGTGTGTGTGTGTACACACACACACACACACATATATATAGAGAGAGATAGATAGATAGATAGATAGATAGATAGATAGATATAGATAGATAGATAGATAGATATAGATAGATAGATAGATAGATAGATATATGGATAGATTAGATAGATAGATAGATAGATAGATACATAAATAGATAGATAGATAGATAGAAAGATAGATAGATAGAAAGATAGAAAAATAGATAGATAGATATAGATGTGTGTGTGCAAACTTACATACATGCATTCACACATATCTATTGTATATGCTCAACATAAATTCAACTTCAACAGAGTATATGAACCTGA
>BOPN01004843.1:41064-43564 GCA_017312705.2 Penaeus japonicus
TTATCACAACAGCGTGAGAGATAAATTAATTTTATTACCACATTGTAAGAGAGAATAAACAAATAATGATGATGATTAACAAAAAGGTTTCCTCTGAATTACAGAACGAAAACTGAATTTTATCAGAAAGGGGTTAGTGTGTACTCAATATGTAAGGAATTATTAAATCTTTCAAACATGACACCGAAAAGAAAAAGAAAAGGAAAAATAAAGAAAGAAAAAACATCGTAGGAGTTTCTAACTTTCTTCAATTTCTAAACATCACCTTTTCTCTCGACCCCTCCCCTCCCCCTCCCCCTACTTACCCTCCATCATCTTCCCATCCTCTCTCACTTTATCTATGTTGTTGTAGTGTTCAGCATTATGTTGTCGAAGTGCAGATGACCCGTGTATGGCCGCCATGTTCAACAGTGCACAGGTTGCCAGAGCTTAGTAGCAACACGTTCTAGAACCCTCGAGAACCGTGTACCGCTTCATACACAGTCCTGATCAGGGATTCGTCTGAGACTTCATCTGCGAGGAATGGTGGCGATGGGGAGAAAGAGAGGAAAAGGAAGGGAGGGGAAAAGAAAAAGAGAGTAGGAGAGAGTGTTAGAGAGGGAGAGTGGTAGAGAGAGAAAGAGAGTAGGATAGTGAGATAGGGAAGGAGAGAGAAAGAAAGAGAGCCGAGGAGGGGGAGAGGATTAAGATAGAGAGAAAGATAATGACCTTAATGCTATTAGCAGTAGTAGCAATGATGTTTTTGTTATCTTATCAACGTCTCACCAATAACAACAGTTACGATAGCAGAAGTAGAAACAGCGTAGTAGCAGAGGACTGTACAGAGCAGTGAACTAGTAATAATAGTAAAAGTAACAGCTGTAACAGGCATAGCAGTGACACTAGTATACAATCCATGATAGCAACAGCAAAAGCTAGGTGATGATCTCAAAAGCGACCCGCCCCACAAGCCTTATTCTGTAGCTGTTTAGAAAGCTGAGTCAGGCAGGATGTGGTGGCCACCCTGACTGTTCAAAAGTTCAGAGGTCAGGGAAAGAGGGATGGCGGAGAGGGAAAGGAGAGAGAGTTGGGGAGAGAGGAAGGGGAGATAGAGGGAAGATATGAAGGGGAGGGGAGGAGGAAACGCAGACGAGGAGAAAGAGAGGAAGGGGAGGAGAAGAGGAGACACAGATGAAGAGAGAGGAGGGAGAGGGAAGGAGGAGAGGGGGAGAAAGAGAGCAAGAGAGGAGGAGACACATATTGAAGAGACAGAGAGGGAAAGAGAGAGGAAGAGAGGGGAGGGGATGTGAGAAGGAAGAGAGGAAAAGAGAGGGCGATGGGAGGAAAAGAAACAGGAGGAGATGCAGTCGCGGATAAAGAGAGGTAGAGACACAGATAAGAAGAAAGAGGATAGAAGAGCAGTAGGAGGAGATGCAGATCTTGAGGAAGAGAAAAAGAGAGAGGGGGAAAGAGGAGATAAAGATAAGAGAGAAGGGAGGAATAGAGAGAAAGATGGTTTTAAGGGGATTAAAGTTGAATCTCCCTGTGCTGTTGAACAACAAGGCTGGGTGAAAATGCAATAGTTTATAGGGTTTTAGGCTAGAAAGCTTGGCTAATCAATAGAGGTCTGTTCTTCTGCTTTACTTTTTTTTGTCTCTCTTCTCTTCCTCTTCTCTCCTCTTGCTATGTGTTTAGCAATCGACTCTCTGTCTGCCTGTGTGTGTATGTGTGTGCCTCATAGCTATTACTTCAGTCTGTCTTTCTTTTTCTTCTCTTCTCTTCTCTCTCTCTCTCTCTATTTCTATTTCTCTCTCTTTCGCTCTCGCTCCCTCTCTCTCTCTCTCTCTCTCTCTCTCTCTCTCTCTCTCTCTCTCTCTCTCTCTCTCTCTCTCTCTCTCTCTCTCTCTCTCTCTCTCTCTCTCTCTCTTTCTTTTCTCTTCCGTCTTCTCTCATTCCTTCGCCCTTTTTTTTTTTCTCTCTCTCCCACACATTTCCACTTTTTTCACTTTCTTCCTGACAACAACAGAATAAAAAAAATCTTTGTGGTATTATTCTATAAACCTTATCCACGATCATGTCATGATGCAATGAATGTATTTATAGTCGACTGGGACATGCGAGGTAAGAAGATACAGGTGTTTGCGTGAGACTTAAAGCTCAGTGTTTGAGTCTTTCTGATTTCTTTTTTTTTTCTTCTTCTTCTTCTTCTTCTTCTTCTTTTTTTAATTTTTTCATGTGTGAGTGTATCTTTTTTTTTTTCCTTCTACCAGTAGAGTATTACCGAGTTTTTTTTTATTCTTGGGTGAGGGTGGGAGTGGGAAAAAATGAAGATAAATAGGTAGATAGAGAGAGGAGGAGAAACGTATAGACAGGCATCCGGAGAGACAGTGTCAGAGAAACCGAGGTAAAAATACAAATTAAAAATATGCAAAGATTCCTTTTTGTATACGAAGGAGACATATTTCTCACTTGAGAAAGAGAGAGAGAGAGACAGAGAGAGAGAGAGAGAGAGAGAGACAGA